>CAUYRH010065000.1:0-33282 GCA_963574655.1 Perodicticus potto | reverse complement strand
TGGCATCACAGCTCACAGCAACCTCCAATTCCTGGGCTCAAGCGAGTCTCCTGCCTCCACCTCCCAAGTAGCTGGGACTACAGGCGCCCACCACAACGCCTGGCCATTTTTTTGGTTGCAGCCGTCATTGTTGTTTGGCGGGCCCAGGCTGGATTCGAACCTGCCAGCCCAGGTGTACGTGCTAGCGCCTTAGCCGTTGAGCCACAGGCGCTGAGCTGACTTACCATCTTTGATCATTGGCTTCCTTCCCTGGAAAATAGGAGTTAATGCCTACTGCCCAGGGTTGTTGTGAATTATCTGGGGAGGAATATCGGTCTGCCGGCAGTCAGCTAATCTCCCCGAACCTTGTTCACTACATCAGGAGATTGTAAAGCGAAAGGGGAAATCAACAGTTCCTCTACGACATTTTGCCCAAAAGGATTCTCCTTTCTTGCCTGTGACTTTGACAAGGACAGCAAGGGTGAACACTGCAACTGTCACTGCTCAGAAGAAAGCCAGCTTATCCTGCAGCCTCAGCTTTCTGGACAGATGATTCCTTTTGTCTTTAAGGACTTTCACGGTAGGGAAGGGATTTCCTAGCCTCTCTAAGCCCACCCAGTCCAGTGTATAATTTCATATCATCCTATGTGCAACAAGACAAAAATAAAATAAATAAATAAAATAAAATAGCAGGGCATTGTGGTGGGTACCTGTAGTCCCAGCTACTTGGGAGGTTGATGCCCAGAGAATTGCTTAAGCCCAAGAGTTTGAGGTTGCTGTGAGCTGTGATGCCACAGCACTCTACCCAGGGTGATGAAGTGAGACTCTGTCTCAAAAAAAAAAAAAAAAGAAAGAAAGAAAGAAAGAAAGAAAGAAAGAAAGAAACTAAGCACAGAAACGATGGAATTAATTATTATTCTAGAATAAATGCGCTTAACAAACATATACAAAACATTGCACCCCGATACTACTGAATATGCATTATTTTCCTATCAGCCTCTGGAACATTCTCTAAGATCAATTATACCCTAGTTCACAAATCAAACTTCAAAAAATTTAAAAGAATAGGCTCGGCGCCTGTGGCTCAATGGGCTAAGGCGCCAGCCACGTACACCTGAGTTGGCAGGTTCGAATCCAGCCTGGGCCCACCAAACAACAATGACGGCTGCAACCAAAAAATGGCCGGGCGTTGTGGCGGGCGCCTGTAGTCCCAGCTACTTGGGAGACGGAGGCAAGAGACTCGCTTGAGCCCAGGAATTGAAAGTTGCCGCGAGCTGTGATGCCAGGGCACGCTATCCAGGGTGACAGCTTGAGGCTCTGTCTCAAAAAAAAAAAAAAAAAAATTTAAAAGAATAGAAATTATACCTTGTATGTTTACAGACCACAGTGGAATTAAAGTATAACTCAATTCCAACAAAAACACTCATTCTCATGCAAAGTCAATGAGAAACTAAACAACCTACTGCTGAATAAAACATTGGTCAAGGAGAAGATAAAAAAGGAAATCATTAGATTCCTTAAACAAATTGACAATCAGCCCATAAGCTTTCAAAATCTTTGAGATACTACAAAAACAGTCCTCAGAGGGAAATTCATCATATTATGTGCCCACATCCAGACATCAGAAAGAGCACAAATCAACAATATAATGAATCATCTCAAGGAACTGGAAAAGGAAGAGAAATCTAATCCCAAACTCAGTAAAAGAAAAGAAATAACCAAAATCAGACCAGAAGAAAAAGAAAAAAAATGAAGAAAAAAATTAAAAATAAATTTTAAAAAATCAGATGAGAACTAAATGAAAAACAAAAGAACGATTCAGAAGAGTAATGACACAAAAAGTTGGTTCTTTGGCTTGGTGCCAGTAGCTCAATTAGTAGGGCGCTGGCCCCATACACCAAGGCTGGAGGGTTCGAACCTGGCCTGAGCCAGCTAAACAACAATGACAACTGCAAACGAAAATAGCTGGGCATTGTGGCAGGCAACTGTAGTCCCAGCTACTCGGGAGGCTGAGGCAAGAGAATCACTTAAGCCTAGGAGTTGGAGGTTGCTGTGAGCTGTGACGCCACAGTACTCTATCAAGGGCGATAAAGTGAGACTCTTTAAAAAAAAGTAACTCTCTAAAAAAAAAAAAAAAATGAAAAAGGAGAAATAACAACAGATACCACAGAAATACAATATCATCACTGAATACTACAAAAATCTCTATGCCCGGCTCGGCACCTGTAGCTCAAGTGGCTAAGGCACCAGCCATATACACCAGAGCTGGCAGGTTCGAATCCAGCCTGGGCCTGCCAAACAAGAAGGACAACTACAACCCAAAAATAGCCAGGCATTGTGGTGGGTGCCTGTAGTCCCAGCTACTTGGGAGGCTGAGGCAAGAGAATCGCTTAATTAAGCCCAGGAGTCGGAGGTTGCTGTGAGCTGTGATGCCACAGCACTCTATCCAGGGTGACAGCTTGAGGCTCTGTCTCAAAAAAATAAAAAAATAAATCTCTATGCCCAGAAATTTGAAAATGCGGAGGAAATGGATAAATACCTAGAATCACACTACATTCCAAGACTCAATCAGGAGGAAGTTGAACTCTTGAACAGACCTATATCAAGCACTGAAATTGAAATGACAATAAAAAAGCTTCCAACCAAAAAAAAAAAAAAAATAAAAGTCTTGGACCGGATGGTTTCGTATCAGACTTCTACCAAAATTCAAAGACCAGCTTGTACCTATATTAGAGAATCTATTCCAAAACACTAAGAAAGAAGTAACCGTCCCCAATTCCTTTCACAAAGATCACCCTTATACCAAAACCAGGAATGGACACAATAAATGGACACAATGATATAGACCAATATCATTAATGAACATTGACACAAAAATACTCAATAAAATCTTAGCAAACAGAATTTAGGTACTCATCAATAAAATAATTCATCATGACCAGGTGGACTTCATCCCAGGGATGCAAGGCTGGTTCAACATATGCAAAACTATAAATATAATTCATTACATAAATAGAAGTAAAAACAAAAACCGTATGATCCTCTCAATAGATAAGAAAAAGCATCTGATAAAATTCAATATCTTTTTTTTTTTTTTTTTGAGACAGAGCCTCAAGCTATCAGCGCCTGCGGCTCATCGAGTAGGGCGCTGGCCCCATATACCGAAGGTGGCAGGTTCAAACCCGGCCTCAGCCGAACTGCAAAACAGAAAAATAGCCAGGCATGTGGTGGGTACCTGTAGTCCCAGCTACTCTGGAGGCTGAGGCAAGAGAATTGCCTAAGCCCAGGAGTTGGAGGTTGCTGTGAGCTTTGTCACACCATTGCACTCTACAGAGGGCAATAAAATGAGACTCTGGTCTCTACAAAAAAAAATAAAGTGCTAGAAATAGTGCTAGAAATCCTAGCCAATGCAATAAGACAACAGAAGGATATAAAGGGTATCTACATGGGGAAAGAGGAGATCAAACTGCCACATTTTTTTTTTAAACAGTCTTATTCTTTTACCCTGGGTAGAGTACCCTGGTGTCACAGCTCACAGCAACCTTAGCCTTTTGGGCTTAAGCAATCCTCTTGTCTCAGCCTCTTCAGTAGCAGGGATTATAGTTGCCCACCATGATGGCGGGCTAGTTTCTTTTTCTTTTCTTTTTCTATATTTAGTAGAGATAGGGGTCTCTCTCTTGCTTAAGCTGGTCTCAAATTCCTGAGGTCAGGCAGTCCACCTGCCTCAGCCTCTCAGAGTACTAGGATTACAGACATAAGCCACCAGTCCAGTTCAAACTATCACTCTTTGTTGATTATATGATCTTGTGCCTAGAAAACCAAAAAGACTCAACTGACTCCTGGAATTGATAAAGAAATACAGCAATGTCCCAGGTTATAAAATCAATGTATACAAACTATACCTATAATGGTTAAGCTGAAAAGCAAATCGAAGACACAATACCCATCACAGTAGCATCAAAGAAAATGAAATACCTTGGAATATATTTAACAGAGGATGCAAAATATCTTTACAGAGAGAACTATGAAATATTGAGAAAAGAAATTTTAGAGGATGTTAACAGGTGGAAGAATATACTCATGGCTTGGGAGAATCAACATTGTTAAAATGTCTATACTTCCCAAGGAAATCTATTTATGTGGTAGACTTAATGCAATTACCACTAAAATACCAACCATTTTGAAAAAATAATTTTATGGCTCGGCGCCTGTGGCTCAACGGGCTAAGGCGCCGGCCACGTACACCTGAGCTGGTGGGTTCAAATCCAGCCCAGGCCCGCCAAACGACAATGACGGCTGCAACCAAAAAATGGCTGGGCGTTGTGGTGGTCGCCTGTAGTCCCAGCTACTTGGGAGGCAGAGGCAGGAGACTCACTTGAGCCCAGGAATTGGAGGTTGCTGTGAGCTGTGATGTCACAGCACTCTATCCAGGGTGACAGCTTGAGGCTCTGTCTCAAAAAAAAAAAAAAAGATAAAATAATTTTATGTTTCACATGGAATCAGAAAAAAACCCTGAATAGCCAACACGATTCTACAAAATAAGAACAAATCTCCAGGCATCACTTTACCAGACTTCATGCTATAATACAAGTCTATAGTGATCAAAACAGCATGACATTGGCATAAAGATAGAGACATAGATTTATGGAACAGAATTGAGAATCTAGAGTTGAAACTGGCTTCGTATTGCCATCTGATCTTTGACAAAGCAAACAAAAGCATACACTGGAGAAAAGAATGCCTATTCAATAAATGGTGCTGGGAGAACTGGATGACCACATGTAAAAAACTGAAACTGGGGGCGGTGCCTGTGGCTCATTGAGTAGGGCGCTGGCCCCATATACCGAAGGTGGCGGGTTCAAACCCAGCCTCGGCTGAACTGCAAAACAGAAAAATAGCCAGGCATTGTGGCGGGCACCTGTAGTCCCAGCTACTCGGGAGGCTGAGGCAAGAGAATCGCCTAAGCCCAGAAGTTGGAAGTTGCTGTGAGCTGTGATGCCACAGCACTCTACCCAGGGTGATAGCTTGAGGCTCTGTCTCAAAAAAAAATAAAATAGCCAGGCCTTGTGGTGGGCGCCTGTAGTCCCAGCTACTTGGGAGGCTGAGGCAAGAGAATCGCCTAAGCCCAGAAGTTGGAGGTTGCTGTGAGCTATGATGCCACAGCACTCTACCTAAGGCGATAGCTTGAGGCTCTGTCTCAAAATAAATAAATAAATAAAAGGGAACTGATTCACTTAAAAAGCTTCTGCACAGCTAAGGACACAATCAACAAGGCAAAGAGACAACCTACAGAATGGGAGAAACTATTTGCATGCTACACATCTGACAAAGGGTTGATAAGTAGAATCTACAAAGAACTCAGGCAAATCAACAAGAAAAGATCAATCAATCCCATTAATAATTGGGCAAGAGCCATGAACTGAAACTTTTCTCATGAAGACAGATGGATGGCAAACACAGGAAAAAATCATCTGTGTCTCCAATCATCAGAGAATTACAAATCAAAACCACTTTGAGATTCACCTAACCCCTGTGACAATGGTTCACATCACAAGGTCCCAAAGCAACAGTTGCTGGTGTGGGTGTGAAGAGAAGGGAATACTCGTGCACCGTTGGTGGGACTGCAAACCCGGCCAAACTGCACAGCTTCTCTGGAAAGAAGTATGGTGATTCCGCCATGAAGTAAAAGTACACCTATCATAAGATCAATACTAGGTATCTACTCAAAAGAAAAAAAGCCCTTTTACCATAAGGACATTTGCACTTGAATGTTTATAGCAGCACAATTCATAATTGCAAAGATGTGGAAACAAACCTGGGGCACTTTAACACTTGAATGGATTAACAAAGTGTGGTATATACAGCCAGGCACGGTGGCTCACACCTGTAATCTTAGCACTCTGGGAGGCCGAGGTGAATGGATTGCCTGAGTTCACAAGTTCAAGATCAGCCTGAGCCAGAGCGAGACCTCATATCTAAAAATAGACAGGCATTGTGATAGGCATCTGTAGTCCCAGCTACTTGGGAGGCTGAGGCAAGAGAACCCAAGAATTTGAGGGTGCTGTGAGCTATGATGCTATGGCACTTTACTGAGGGCGACAAAGTGAGACCCTGTCTCCAAAAATAAAAAAATAAAATAGACTGTGGTATATGTATGTCGTGGAATACTATTTACCCATAAAAATATGGAGGTTTTTCTATCTTTTATAATGACCTAGATGGATTTGGAGAACATTTTCCTAGATGAAGTATCACAAGAATGGAAAAACAAGTATCACAGTACTCAGTACTAAATTAAAACCACTAGGCCGGGCACAGTGGCCCATGCCTGTAATCCTAGCACTCTGGGGGGACAAGGCAGGTGGATTGTCTAAGCTCATGGGTTTAAGACCCATGCAAGAGTGATACCCCATCTCTAAAAATAGCCAGGTGTTGTGGCGGGTGCCTGTAGTCCCAGCTACTCAGGAGGGTGAGGCAAGAGAATCACTTGAGCCCAAGAGTTTGAGGTTACTGTGAGCGGTGACACCAGAGTACTCTACCAAGGATGACAAAGTGAGACTCTGTCTCTATAAAAAAATAAATTAAAACCAATAGATTAACAAAGTTAATTTTCTCTCATTTTCTGTTTTTGAATCCTCTCATGCTCATGTGAGAGAAAACCTCAATTAAATTTTAGGAAGGGGAGTGGGAAAAGGGGTACATTGCACGGGTATCTTGCACACTTCCTGGGTGAAGGCCCAACTACAACCCAGACTTTTTTTTTTTTTTCATTGAGACAGAGCCTCAAGCTGTCACCCTGGATAGAGTGCAGTGGCATCACAGCTCACAGCAACCTCCATTCCTGGGCTTAAGCGAGTCTCCTGCCTCCACCTCCCAAGTAGCTGGGACTACAGGCGCCCGCCACAATGCCCGGCCAACGCCCGGCAACCAAAAAATGCCCGTCATTGTTGTTTGGCGGGCCCAGGCTGGATTTGAACCCGCCAGCTCAGGTGTACGTGGCTGGCGCCTTAGCCCATTGAGCCACAGGCGCTGAGCCTACAACCCAGACTTTAACCTTATAAATGCAAACAATGCAGCCTAATTTTATGTATCACCATATTAATCTGAAATTAAAAAATAAAAATAAGTTCAGAGTCCTTTCTTCACTTTCCAATTCCTGTCAGCTTTATAAAAAAAGAAAGAAAAGAAAAGAAAAATTGGTGGCACGTGCCTCCAGTTCCAGCTATTCAGAAGGCTGAGGCAGGAGGTTTGCTTGAGACCAGGAGGTTGAGGTTGCTGTTACCTAGCCTGAGGTCGTGGCACTCTACCCAAGGCAACAAAGCAAGACTCTAAAAAAATATATAAAGCCAGACGTGGTGTGGCTCACACCTGTAATCCTAGCACTCTGGGAGGCCAAGGCAGGTAGATTGCCTGAGCTCACAGGTCTGAGACCAGCCTGAGCCTGAGTGAGATCTCATCTCTAAAATTAGCCAGGCTTTGTGGCCAGCACCTGTAGTCCAGCTACTTGGGAGGCTGAGGCAAGAGAATCGCTTAAGCCCAATGTGTGAGGTTACTATGACACCATAGCACTCTACTGAGGGCAAAAAAGTGAGACTCTGTGTCAAAAAAAAAAAAAAAAGAGTAAGTGAAGAAGTGAGACTGGATAGCACAGACATCACTGGAGTTCTTCTTTCTTTCTTTTTTCTTTTTTTTTTTGGAGACAGAGTCTCACTATGCTGCCCTGGGTGGAGTGCCATGGTGTCACAGCTCACAGCAACCTCAAACTCTTGGGCTTAAGCAATTCTCTTGCCTCAGCCTCCTAAGTAGCTGCGACCACAGGCGTCCACCACAACACCTGGCAATTTTTTGGTTGTAGTTGTCATTGTTGTTTGGCAGGCCCGGGCTGGGTTCCAACCCACCAGCTCCTGTGTATGTGGCTGGCGCCCTAGCTACAGGCACTGAGCCACAGAATTATTTCTAATCTAGCATTCATTTGGGTGGATGGAAGGTGAGTAGAGAGGTAGGAGAGTTTTATTTACTATGTGGGATAGTCTTTTAAAATAAAACAAAGAAAAATACAAGAAAAAATATATAATGAAAATAAAAGGGGCGGTGCCTGTGGCTCAGTGAGTACAGCACTGGCCCCATATACCAAGGATGGCAGGTTTGAACCCGGCCAAACTGCACAAAAATAGCCGGGCGTTGTGGCGGGCGCCTGTGGTCCCAGCTACTCGGGAGGCTGAGGCAAGAGTATCGCCTAAGCCCAGGAGTTGGAGGTTGCTGTGAGCTGTGACACAACAGCACTCTACTGAGGGTGATAAAGTGAGACTCTGTCTCTAAAAAAAAGAAAAGAAAGAAAATAAAAGAAAAATGGGAGAGAATAAGGGAGGGAGGTGAATTGATAGAGGGAGGGTTAATAGGGGGACCACACCTATGGAGCATATTGCAAGTACAAGTCGGATCTATCAGGTGTAGAACACAAATGTCTAAACGCTGTAATTGGGTAAATGAGGTGAAGGCTATGTTGACTAGTAGGATGTAAGCACTCCAATTTGTACAAATACTCAACACATTGAATCCCACAATGGAATAAATGTGTTCATGATCTATGTACAAATGACTTAATTAAAAAAAAAAATAGGCTAGGCGCCTGTGGCTCAACGGGCTAAGGCACCAGCCACGTACACCTGAGCTGGCGGGTTCGAATCCAGGCCAGGCCCGCCAAACAACAACGACGACTGCAACCAAAAAATGGCCGGGCGCCTGTAGTCCCAGTTACTTGGGAGGCAGAGGCAGGAGACTCGCTTGAGCCCAGGAATTGGAGGTTGCTGTGAGCTGGGATGCCACGGCACTCTCTCCAGGGTGACAGCTTGAGGCTCTGTCTCAAAAAATAAATAAATAAATAAATAAAATAATATGCAATTTAAAACTGCACATGAATTTTATGGCCCCAAAACCAAAATAATAAAGACTGTCCTACCCTTTCTCTCTCCTGCCATCTCTTCTCTCACTCCCTGCTCTTTGCTCTTTTTTCTCCCCTCCTTGCCTCTCTCTAATATAAAATAAACCTATACTTTTACATCGAAGGAAAGAAGGAAGGAAGGAAGGTAGAGAGGGAGGGAGGGAGAAAAATTTCCCTCTTTCCCAGTCCTAATTATGCAGCAGCTACATTTGGTGAGTCTAGTATGTATCCTTTGAGAAATTATCTCTGGCAGCACCCATGGCTCAGTGGGTAGGGCGCCAGCCATATACACCGAGGCTGGAGGATTCGAACCCAGCCTGGGCCAGGTAAAGCAATGATGACAATTGCAACCAAAAAAAAAAAAAAAAAAAATAGCTGGGCATTGTTGCGGGCGCCTGTGGTCTCAGCTACCTGGGAGGCTGAGGCAAGAAAATCGCCTAATGCCAGGAGCTGGAGGTTGCTGTGAGCTGTGATGCCACAGCACTCTACCAAGGGTGATTAAGTGAAACTCTGTTTCAAAAAAAGGAAAAAAAAGAAGAAATATAAATAATTCTATAGATTCTTCCTAATATATTAGAGGCACAAAAGCAGGAAATGAACCCTAAATCTGTAGGTTTCATTTTCCAAACATATACAATTCCCAAGTACCCCAGAAAGGGCCTCTGATCTCCCTTCTGTTTAGGGCCTGGCGCTTAGCATTGCACGATGAAATTGCCATCCACAAATGTCACAGCAAAGACTGTCGTGCCCAACCTATCATCTGCCTCCTATACCTTTTGTTGTTGTTCCTTTCTTCAATATCTAGCACAGTGCCATTCCAGGCAGTTAATAGGCATCTGTTAATGTATATGAAACATGCATTTTAGTATGATTCACTAAATTAGTAGAACCTACAGATGTGGCTTGGCACCCATAGCACAGTGGTTACGGCATCAGCCACATACAGTGAGGCTGGCTGGTTCAAACCCAGCCCAGGCCAGCTAAGCAACAATGACAACTGCAACAGAAAAATAGCTGGGTGTTGTGGTGGACACCTGTAGTTCCAGCTACTTGGGAGGCTGAGATGAGAATCTCTTGAACTCAAGAGTTTGAGGTTGCTGTGTGCTGTGACACTAGAGCACTCTACCAAGGGTGACATAGTGAGACTGTCTCAAAAAAGCAAACAAACAAAAAAAAAAACTACAGATCTTAAGAAATTGGGTAAAATTATCAAAGGCACTCATTTAGTTGTTTAATGGTTGAGATCATGCTTTCTTTCCTTAAGAACTGAATTATTTTCCCCTCTTTAAAGGATTAGATGAGTTTACTTGGGTAAGCTCTTCTGGCTAAAAGTTTTGCAATGAAATTCATAACAATAGGAAGAAAGAGCTGACTGGGTGGCACCTGTGGCTCAGTGGGTAGGGCACCAGCCCCATATACCGAGGTTACTGTGTATATGGTATATACTGAGGTTATACTGGGTTCAAACCCGGCCCCGGTCAAACTGCAACAAAAAATAGCCGGGTGTTGTGACGGACGCCTGTGGTCCCAACTACTCAGGAAGCTGACGCAAGAGAATCGTCTAAGCCCAGGAGTTGGAGTTTGCCGTGAGCTGTGACACCACAGCACTCTACTGAGGATGATAAAGTAAGACTCTGTCTTAAAAAAAAAAAAAAATTAAATGAGGCAACTTTTGTGAAAGTGTGTGTCAGGCATGGAGGAGGCAGAAAATACAGTGGTTGAAGCATCAACTCTGCAGCCAGATTTCCTCAGTTTAACTGCCAACTCCACCACATATTAGCTAGATGACTGTGGGCACATTGCTCGACCTCTCGCTGTGCCTCAGGTTCTTACCATAAGATGGGAAAAATAGGCTCGGCGCCTGTGGCTCAAAGGGCTAAGGCGCCAGCCACGTACACCTGACCTGGCGGGTTCGAATCCAGCTGGGGCCCGCCAAACAACAATGATGGCTGCAACCAAAAAACGGCCAGGCGTTGTGGGGGGTACCTGTGGTCCCAGCTGCTTGGGAAGAGGAGGCAGGAGACTCGCTTGAGCCCAGGAGTTGGAGGTTGCTGTGAGCTGTGATGCCACGGCACTCTATCCAGGGGGACAGCTTGAGGCTCTGTCTCAAAAAAAAAAAAAAAAAAAAAAAAAAAAGATGGGAAAAATAATCAACTTGAGGATAAGTTGATCTTATCTTCAGGATGGGTTTTGGCATTGACAATAATGGTTTAATACATATTTACCATTATTATGATGGATATAGGTCCTCTATGGAACTTTCCTTTTCTTTCTTCCCCTTCATTCTTCTCTTTGACTCATCCAAATAACATGATGAGTAAGATTCTAGGCCGACATGGTGGCTCATGTCTGTAATCCTAGTACTGTAGAAGGCCAAGTGGGCAAATAGATTCAGCTCAGGAGTTTGAGACCAGCCCGAAACAGAAAAATTAGCCAGGTGTGGTGGTGCACACCTGTACTCCCAGCTATTGGGGAGACTGAGGCAAGAGCATTGCTCTCAAGCTCAAAGAGTTTAAGGTTTTTGTGAGCCGGCTCAGCGCCTGTGGCTCAACGAGCTAAGGCGCCAGCCACGTACACCTGAGTTGGTGGGTTCGAATCCAGCCTGGGCCCGCCAAACAACAATGACTGCTGCAACCAAAAAATGGCGGGGCGTTGTGGCGGGCGCCTGTAGTCCCAGCTACTTGGGAGGCAGAGGCAGGAGACTCACTTGAGCCCAGGAATTGGAGGTTGCTGTGAGCTGTGGATGCCACAGCATTCTATCCAGGGTGACAGCTTGAGGCTCTGTCTCCAACAAAAAAAAAAAAAAGGTTTTTGTGAGCTATGACGCCAAGGCACTCTACCCAGGGTGTCAGAGTAAGACTCTGTCTCAAAATCACTTGAGCCCAAGAGTTTGAGGTTGCTGTGAGCTCTAACATGACAGCACTCTACTGAAGGTGACAAAGTGAGACTCTGTCTCCAAAAAAAAAAAAAAAAAAACGGATTCTAAAGTTCTGCTTTTTCTGGATCAAAAAACAAGAGGCTGGCTCGGCACCTGTTGCTCAGTGAATAGGGTGCCAGCCACATACAGTGAAGGTGGTGGGTTCAAGCCCAGCCCAGGCCTGCTAAACAACAATAACAACTGCAACCCCCCCCACAAAAAAATATAGCAGGGTGTTGTGGTAGGTGCCTGTGGTCCCAGCTACTCAGGAGGCTGAGGCAAGAGAATCGCTTGAGTCCAAGAGTTGGAGGTTGCTGTGAGCTGTGACACCATAGCACTCTACTGAGGGTGGCATACTCACTCTGTCTCAATTAAAAAAAAGAAAGAAATGGCTCAGCGCCTGTGGCTCAAGCGGCTAAGGCGCCAGCCACATACACCTGAGCTGGCAGGCTCGAATCCAGCCCGGGCCCGCCAAACAACAATGATGGCTGCAACCAAACAATGGCCGGGCATTGTGATGGGCGCCTGTAGTCCCAGCTACTTGGGAGGTGGAGGCAGGAGACTCGCTTGAGCCCAGGAATTGGAGGTTGCTGTAAGCTGTGATGCCACAGCTCTCTACCCAGGGTGATAGCTTGAGGCTCTGTCTCAAAAAAAAAAAGAAAGAAAGAAAGAAAAAAGACACAAGAGGCTGTGGGTGAGGTGGCTCACACCTGTAATCCTAGCACTCTAGGAGGCAGAGGTGGTTGGATTGCCTGAGCTCATGGGTTCCAGACCAGCCTGAGCCAGAGCAAGACCTAGTCTCTAAAAAAACGAGCTGGGGGCGGTGCCTGTGGCTCAATGGGTAGGGTGCCGGCCCCATATACCAAGGGTGGGAGGTTTGAACCTGGCCCCAGCCAAACTGCAACAAAAAATAGCCAGGTCAACTTGTGGCGGGCGCCTGTAGTCCCAGCTACTTGGGAGGCTGAGGCAAGAGATTCGCCTAAGGCCAAGAGCTGAGGTTGCTGTGAGCTGTGACGCTACATCACTCTACCGCGGGCAACAAAGTGAGACTCTGTCTCAGAAGAAAAAAAAAAAGGAACAAGAAGCTGAAAGACTGAGGATTTCATGCTGCTATGAACTAACTTGAGAGCCTCCCAAAGTCATGTTTGGTTGAAGCCCTAAACCCAGATGTGACTGTATTGGGAGAGAGGGGTTTTAGGGGGTACAGTTATCTACCTCATGTCTATGGGAATATGTTCTGAGACCCCTAGTGGGTGCCTGAAACCGCAGATAGTACCAAACTCTAAATAAACTATACTTTTTGCCTATACATACAGAAACATGATAAGCTTTAATTTACAAAATTAGGCACAGTAACTTTGATTTTTTTTTTCTGTTGAATCACTTTAATGCTGTTAACGGCAAATCTATAGAAGGTTCAGGACGAAGTTTGTTTTTCTTTTTTAATTATAAAACTAACAGGGCAGCACCTGTAGCTCAAAGGAGTAGGGCACCAGCCCCATATGCTGGAAGTGGTGGGTTCAAACCCAGCCCCGGCCAAAAACTGAAAAAAAAAAAAACAAAAAGAAAAACTAACAGCTGTTAGAATCTTTTTTTCTTTTTTCCTTTTCTTGGCTACAAAATACTCTGGGGAAATGCATTATAATTTAAAATATATAATATTGCATAAACAACAAAAGGTTAATTAAACTAAAGAAATAATTACAAAGACAGAAAAACTCCATCCCATAAAAAAAAAAACCCAAAAGATTCAGCATTCTCTCCATCCCACCCCCTCACTGAAGGTTTGAAGTGGAAGTGACCACCACTCTCTCAGCGTCCCTGACCACAATCCCTTTAAATCACTGGTGAACACACCAGATTATGTACCAGAATCACCAGAGCAGCATTGTGAAGCACCAGGGTCTTCAGGAAGAGCTTTGACAGAAGCCTGATGAGCGTCTCAAGAAGTCACTCCCAGCATATCCCTTCAAGATGCAGAGGGCTGAGGCGGAAAAGCTGGGCTCACTGGAGTTGTAAGTACTCTGCTTTGATCACTGCTCTGTACCACTGGTAGCTGGCTTGTGTCCTAAGCTACAGGGAAGCTGAGGTGGGTAGCTGGTTGGACAAGGTATCCATTGCCAGGCAACGCAGAAAAGGGCCTGAAGTGGTCCCCTCCCTTCTTGGGGAGGGGAAGAAATGCAAGAGCTGACTACGCTTGCAGGTGGCACAGCTAGGCTAAGAAGTTGGGCACATCTGACATGAACAAGCCTTAGGAAAGGCATAGGGATATACCAGCATGGGCTGGAGAAAATGAAGGAAGTGGGGTCATGGTTTGGTCTCTAGCTTCTGAACTCCAAGGAATTTTTCCAGGAATGGAAAATGTCTGGGAGGGAGAAGAGTCTCAAGAGAGGCAAATTTCCCAGAGATGCATGCCTCTTACCCACTGGGATAGGAACCAAAATGTGTTCACTCTCCCTCTAGCCAGGGGCGGGTGACATGGCCATCACTGCCTGCTTATAGGTGGAAAGAGTGTGGTGTTGTCTCAGCTTCCTCCAAGAGACTGGTGGTTTAGGTTCTGTCTACACAGGTGAAAGAGCTGGAGCTATCCCTTGGGACTTCCCAGCAGGAGTCCCCAGGGACAGTGGGTATTCAGTAGAGAAACGTAGGCTCTTCTGGTGAAGGGGGTAGGTTTTCTTCCCCTTAGGTCATCCTATGGTTGGCACAAGTCAGAATTCCTGGCTTGGATTTAGAGAGCGCCTTCCCATGTGTGAGCAAAGGCCCAAAGGGCCAGCAGGCCACCCATCATCTGTGCCCAGAGCTCTGGCTGGCAGAGGAGATTTGGGGAGAGCTCTGAGTCAGCGTCTTCCAGGGCCAAGATGAGACAAGCAAGGGAGGTGGGAGGTGCTGGGGTGGGGGAGCAGAGTGAGCTCCCACTCTACATCTTCCAGCTCACCAGAGGCATCCACTGGAAAGGGCCATCTGCACTTCTTCCTCGGTCATGTCCAAGTCAAAGTCCTTCTCCCAGTCCTCACCGATGTCTGTGCTTGAGCCTTTCTTTCCATTGTTGGGGGGTGTAGACTTTCCACTGTCTGAATTCAGCTCAAACACCCGCAAGTCTGTGGGCACCTCCTCCCTCAGAGTCTCCACTCTGGCTGGAGCCTGGGCTCTGGGCCACTGAGGTGGCCAGCAGGGGTTTGGGGCTTGGAGTGAATGGGAGCCGGGGTTCGCGCTATTCCTCCAAAGATGCCTCTAGCAGCGTTTAGGACAGGTCCTTGGCCAGCACTGGTGCCTTGGGGGCATTGGTGGCAGGGTTGGCAATCTGTGTCACAACGGAAATGTTCTCACTGCTCTCTGATGGAGTCACCTCTGTTGGGGGCTCAACTGGGGTCACCAGATTCTCTTCATAGGGGGCCTGAGGACCAAGTCCTTCTGGGGATGTAGAAGTTTTGGCCACAGAAACCTTTGCCTCTTTTGGAGATGTGGGTGAAATGCCCATGAGCTCCTCTTCTTCCTCCTCCCAGCCAGGCTCTTCAGAGATGCTCTGTTCTGCTCGCTGCTTCAGTGCATCCCTCTGGGCCTGCTCCTGCTCTAGCTGATGGACTTTATAGAAATACCGATGCCAGAATTCTGAATGGGAAACAGCTGCTGGAACCATCTTGGTGTAGAGGGCCCGGATGGAGGGGCTGCCTACCAAGAGTTCTGAGATCTCCCCCTTCTCCTCCTCCAAGCAAAACTGGGAAAGCCAGGTGTCAAACAATTCCGGGGGCCCATCCGGTTCATTGCAGTAGGTTGCTGGGTCTGACTGTAGGCTGTAGAGGCGAGCCTTGGTGCCATCAAAGGGCTCAGCTGTGCCAGAGGGCATGCCCATTAGGGTGATGACATCGCAGTTGACTGTTTTGTCTGTTGAGGGTCCAAAGGAAGTCAGACAATCCCTTCTTCATTTTCCCCGTTGCTCCTGAGGAGCCTTTGGTAGCCAGCTTCTCCTTGACCACACTGGCTGTGGCTGCTATTGTCCAGGCTGTGCCATGCTGCACCACCTGGGTAAACTCTGTCAGGTCCCGCTTCATGAACTCCAAGGCTTCAGAGGACTTCTCTTTGATGCCTGGTAGCTCTGCTGCAGCCAGCTCCGCCACCATCCCACATCCTCCCCTTCCGCCAACTTTGATGGTTTTTTAGGTATGGACTTGACTAAGGATTACCTGGAGAACGGGTAAAGGATTATTTCTAGGTGTGGTTTATGAGGGTATTTGCAGAGACTTGGTATGTGAATCAGTGAACAGAGAGGAGAAGACCCTTCTCCCTGTGGGTGTGCACTATCCAATCTATGGAGGGCCCAGAAAGAACAAAAAAGGGACTTCTTGGGCGGCGCCTGTGGCTCAGTGAGTAGGGCGCTGGCCCCATATACCAAGGGTGGCGGGTTCAAACCCTGCCCTGGCTGAACTGCAACAAACAAACAAAAAAAATAGCTGGACCCATTGTGGTGGGCGCCTGTAGTACCAGTTACTCTGGAGGCTGAGATAAGAGAATCGCCTAAGCCCAGGAGTTTGAGGATGCTGTGAGCTGTGACGCCATGGCACTCTACCAAAGGCAACAAAGTGAGATTCTGTCACTAAAAAATAAAAAAAATAAAAAAATAAAGGGACTTCTTGAGCTCAGCGTCTAGGGCGCCAGCCATATACACCAGAGCTGGTGGGTTCGAATCGGGACTGCCAAACAACAATGACAACTAAACCAAAAAATAGCTGGGCGTTGTGGCGGGCACCTGTGGTCCCAGCTACTTGGGAGGCTGAGGCAGGAGAATCACTTAAGCCCAAGTTTGAGATTGCTGTGATCTGTGACACCACGGCACTCTACCCAAGGTGACATAGTGAAATTCTGTCTCAAAAAAAAAAAAAAGGCTCAGCGCCTGTGGCTCAATGGGCTAAGGCGCCAGCCACGTACACCTGAGCTGGTGGGTTCAAATCCAGCCCAGGCCCGCCAGACAACAATGACGGCTGCAACCAAAAAATGGCGGGGCGTTGTGGCGGGCGCCTGTAGTCCCAGCTACTTGGGAGGCTGAGGCAAGAGACTCGCTTGAGCCCAGGAACTGGATGTTGCTGTGAGCTGTGATGCTACGGCACTCTACCCAGGGTGACAGCTTGAGGCTCTGTCTCAAAAAAAAGGGTTTTCTTCTTTCCTGGGAGCTGTAACACACCCTTCTTCTCTTGTCCTTGGGCATCAGAACCCCAGGCTCTCCAGCTCTTGGACTCCAGGACTTAGACCAGTGGCCCCCAGGACCTCAGGCCTTTGGCCTCAGACTGAGAGTTTTATCACTGGGCTCCCTGATGCTGAGGACTTAGGACTTGGACTGCACCACATTTCTGGCATCCCAGATCCCAGGATCCCCAGCTTGCAAAAGGCCTGTCCTGAGACTTCTCAGTCTCCATAAACCACACGAGGCAATTCACCTAAAAATCCCCTCTCACATATATGTACCCTATTGGTTCAGTCTATCTGAATAAGCCATACAGTAAGAGATTAACAACAATAACTAATAATAAAATTGAACAACTATAATAATAATGTATTCACAGTTTTGGCTAGAAGATTCATTTTTACATAGATCTTAGCAAACTTAGCATACAGTTTTTTTTTTATTCCTTACCAAGTCAAGAACTTTTATCTTTTCACTTAATGGAAGCACTTTAGGGCTTCCCTGTGGCGCATGAAAATTGTTAGCATCACTACTCTTGCTATTTGAGGCCACTAGTAAGTAAAATAAAGGTTACTTGAACATGCACACTGCAATATGGTGACTGTCCATCTGATAACCCAGATGGCTATGAAGTGACTAATGGGAGGGTTGTGTATATGGCACAGAAATGCTAGACAGAAGGATGATTCATGTCCTAGCTGTGTGAGGGCTGGACAGTATGAGATTTTACCATCTACTCAGAATGGCGTGTAACTTAAAACTTAAAAATAGTTTATTTTTGGAATTTTCTTTTTTTTTTTGCAGTTTTTGGCCGGGGCTGGGTTTGAACCTGCCACCTCCGGCATATGGGGCCAGTGCCCTACTCCTTTGAGCCACAGGCAGTGCCCATATTTCTGGAATTTTTTATTTTAAGTCTGTGATTAACTATGAAGGCTAAAAGCACAGAAAGCAAAACTGTGCATCAGAGGAAGGCCACTGAAATTAGGGTTATATGATGCCATGAGGGTGGGTTCTAACCAGTAGAACTAACTGGTGGCACTATAGCAAGAAGGGAAAAAAGGCCTTTCTCGGGTGGCGTCTGTGGGTCAGTGACAAGGGCGCCAGCCCCATATACTGAGGGTGGCGGGTTCGAATCCGGCCCCAGCCAAACTGCAACAAAAAAATAGCCAGATGTTGTGGTGGGCACCTGTGGTCCCAGCTACTTGGGAGGCTGAGGCAAGAGAATCGCCTAAGCCCAAGAGCTGGAGATTGCTGTGAGCTGTGATGCCACAGCTCTTTACCCAGGGTGACAGCTTGAGGCTCTGTCTCAAAAAAAAAAAATGCTCATCATTCCTAATCATCAGAGAAATACAAATCAGAACCACCTTGAGATATTACCTAACCCTAGTGAGAACAGCTCACATCACAAAGTCTCAAAGCTGCAGATGCTGGTACAGATGTGGAGAAGGGAACCCTTTTACATTATTGGTGAGATTGCAAACTAATACAGCTTCTTTGGAAAGAAGTGTGGAGAATCCTCATTGAACTCAAAATACACTTTCCATTTGGTGCTACAATCCCATTACTAGGCATCTATCCTATTGTCCTATCCTTCCCGCTAATCTATGTGCAATTTCATTTACTGCAAAGGCTTTAATCCTCCCCTACAGTAAGGACAACTAATTTGTTATCTCCTTGTAACCTAATACTCCTTTGTAATACTACCCTAGCTAATCTTTGTATACCTAGACACCTAAGAAATTATCCCAAATTTCTTCATTTCTCTTAAATCCTGCCATTTCAACCTCTTAAATATGACTTGAAGCTGGGCATGGTGGCTCACACCCGTAATCTTAGCACTCCTGGAGGCCAAGGTAGGAGGATCCCTTGAGCTCAGGAATTCCAGACGAGCCTGAGCAAGAGTGATTATCCCATCTCTACTAAACAGAAAAATTAGGGGGTGTTATGGTTTGTGCCTATAATCTCAGTTACTCAAGATGCTGAAGCAAGAGGATCACTTGAGCCAGGAGGTTGAGGTTGCTAAGAGCTATGATGACACCACTGCACTCTACTCAGGGCAACAGAGACTCTATCTCAAAAAAATAAAAAATAAAAAGGCTCGGTGCCTATAGCTCAGCAGCTAGAGCGCCAGCCACATACACTGGAGCTGGCGGGTTTGAATCCAGCTCAAGCCTGCCAAACGACAACTACAACCAAAAAATAGCCGGGCATTGTGGCAGGGACCTGTAGTCTCAGCTACTTGGTAGGCTGAGGCAAGAGAATCACTTAAGCCCAAGAGTTTGAGGTTGCTGTGAGCTGTGACACTACAGCACTCTACCGAAGGTGACACAGTCAGGCTCTGTCTCAAAAAAAAAAAGACTTGAATTGATCCTCTCATCTCCATCTGCAGCTACTACTCTAAATAGGACACTCCCCTTTCACCAGGAAAATGCAATGGACTAATTGGCCTATAATCTTTTTTTTTTTTTTTTTTTTTGAGACAGAGCCTCAAGCTGTCGCCCTGGATAGAGTGCCATGGCATCACAGCTCGCAGCAACCTCTAATTCTTGGGCTCAAGTGAGTCTCTTGCCTCCGCCTCCCAAGTAGTTGGGACTACAGGCGCCCGCCACAACGCCCGGCCATTAAAATTGGCAGTTTTTTTGTTTGTTTGTTTTTTATTGGTCTATAATCTTAATCTCAATCCATTCTATCATCTGAGCAAAACCTGTCATCTTTCCCCACTATTTATTGTCTCTATTGCTGTGTGATGTCATGAAGTTTCAAACAGGAAGAGATGCATATTCTTCTGAGGCTAATTCTCTCACTGCTCATTTAAACTCCACGGCCTTCTCCACTGGAGGGGAAAGCAGCTAACTAAAGCGTGTGTTGAAATGAACAAGGAAACTCTGGGAGAATGACTGAGCTCACGGACAAGGCATGGAGCCAATCTAAGACTAACAATCTAATGGGAATTTTCCTTACCAAAGTGGTTTTCATTAGCCTAGAGCCACTAATAGCATCTTCCCATCCCCAGGCTTTGTTGTGGATCTTTTACAGGCACTTTTTCAGGTGCTACCCACAGAACCTATCCTGTCTTTCTCACCCGCTTTGTTTTGTTTACCTCTGCCTAACCTACCCCTGTTAGACTTTGCTATGGGTTTGACTTGAAATACATCTTCTTGCTCTGTATCCTAAATAGTCCTATAGCTAGGACCCAGCCTAGGCCAATTCCCTAGACCTTCAGGAACCTAATAGAACAAAAAATATAAGTCCACATGGAGTGTAGAGCACACAGCCTTTGCATACAACACAATAAAATAAGCATTTTTTCTCTATCTACAGCATTCTCAACACTCTGCTGACAAATGTCATCTGGCTCTCCCAGTATTGGAGCTTCCGTGGCTGGGACAGTAGCAGAGGTGGTGGAGGCGAGTCACTCAGGGCAAGAGGCCCGAGGAAGTTGCTGGGGACCTCCACTTCTTTCTCTATAACATAAAGTGATGTGCAGAAGGAAAACAACCCCCTTCTTGTCAGTGCACGGTTGTGTCTGTGTGACATCTGGAATGGCTACAATCACTTGTGACCATGAGGGGAGGAGTGTTGATGTGATGAAAAGGACTTGGGGTTTTACAATGTTGTTGAGCCACCCTGGAACCCTCTTGCTTCTGGATGACTTCACACCTGAGAGGACAGATCTTACTGGTGAAGTCACCTAAATGGATCCCAGGAGATTCAACACGCATTTGTAAATTACTACTCATCCATGTGTGGCTGTGGCAGTAACTCCCTTCTCTTTTCTAATAACACGCTGGTTCTAATCTTTAAAGGGCAAAACAAAAGCCTCAAAACCAAAACCAATTGGGACTGAGTCTGCTGAGTGATGTAGAAAATGGAAGGGGAAAGATTTGTTCATTCTGAGTAGAAACCAGAGTACGATGTAGGAAATAAAAATAAACAAATGGTGAGTGAGGGTGGCGGGTACCTTCTTTAGGTGTGGACTTGGCAACCTCTTATTAGGCAGCTCTTCCCGGGTACTTGTGGATCTAGAACCTAGACAATGGAAACCACTTTGTAGACACAAGACCTATGTCTTCCTCAGAGATTGCTCTTATTATGTCCCAGAGCATAAGGTCAATTGTTTAAGTAAAGTTATCAGTTTATCTTAGAAATTGGTTATTCCTTCCTTTTTTTTTTTTTTTTTTGTGACAGAGTCTTATTTGTTGCTCCTGGTAGAGTGCTGTGGCATTATAGCTCAGACTCTTGGCCTCAAACCATTCTCTTGCCTCAGCATCCCAAGTACCTGGGACTACAGGCACCCGCCACAACATCCAGCTACTTTTAGAGGTGTGGTCTAGTTCAGGCTGGTCTTGAACCTGTGAGCTCAGGCAATCTACCGGCTTTGGCCTCCCAGAGTGCTAGGATTACAGACGTGACCCCCACACCTGGTAGAAATTGGTTGTTTCTTACCTACTTACAGATAGCAAGACTATCCCAACTGGGGTTAGTTCCTAGACAGTGTCTGAAAATAACTGAAAAGATACGACTTCTTTTTCTAGTACTCCTGCTCTGTAAAATAGCAAAAAACATTTTTTTTTTTTTTTTGAGACAGAGCCTCAAGCTGTCACCCTGGGTAGAGTGCTGTGACATCACAGCTCACAGCAACCTCCAACTCCTGGGCTCCAGCGATTCTCCTGCCTCCGCCTCCCAAGTAGCTGGGAATTACAGGTGCCTGCCACAACGCCCAGCTATTTTTTGGTTGTAGCCGTCATTGTTGTTTGGCAGGCCTGGGCTGGATTCGAACCCGCCAGCTCAGGCGTATGTGGCTGGCTCCCCCTGGAGCCACAGTTGCCAAGCCTGTTGTTTTGTTTTGAGACAAGGTCTTGCTCTGTTGCCCAGGCTGGAGTACAGTGAGAGGAGTACAGTGAGAAGATCACAGCTCACAGCAGCTTTGAACTCCTAGGCTCATGTGATCCTCACACCCAGCTAATTTTTTTTTTAGAGAGGGAGTCTCACTTTGTTATCCTTGGTAGAGTGCTGTGGCATCACAGCTCACAGCAACCTCCAGCTCTTGGGCTTAGGCGATTCTCTTGCCTGAGTAGCTGGGACTATAGGTGCCCGCCACAACACCTAGCTTTTTTGTTGTTGTTGTTGTTGTAGTTTGGTCGGGGCTGGGCTCGAACCTGCCACTCTCAGTATATGGGGCCAGCGCCCTACCCACTGAGCCACAGGCACCACCCAGAGGTCATATCATAAAGACATATGAGCCAACATGAAGATGCTCCCTGGCCAAAGATGAGACAATGTATCAAAGAATGCAATGACTAACCCTAAAACCTCATATGGGTGTCCATAAAGTTCTTGGGCAACTTACTATGTTAAACTATTCTAAATTGCATATGTACTTTATGTCCACCCCGTATAAAAATATGTAAGTTCCTAATCAAAGGATAAAACACCCTCCCAGATCCAAGAAACAATGGATCACAATCAGAGGTATGTAGGACACCAACTCCTTATTCTGAAAATGTCAATTAAAGGGGAAGAATTAGGCATCTATCTTGTCCTTCTGCTTCAAATTATATAGCAGAGTTAACTAGACATCTCTGATTAGTAGGGAAAGTTCTGCTTTACGAAAGAATTACACAGCTATATATAAATGCTATGTAGAATAATGAGACAGAAACTCACCATTTTTGCATCTTCTAGTTAATTAATGATTCAGGAAATACTCATGAAAACATTACATGAAAGGTTGATGGGGTTTTTAAAATAAAAGGAAGAGGCAGGGCTCAGTGGTTCACGCCTGTAATTCTAGCACTGTAGGAGTCTGAGGCCGGTGGATTGTCTGAGCTCGAGAGTCCAGAGGCTAACTTGAGCAAGAGTGGGACTCTGACTCTACTAAAAATAGAAAAACCAGCTGGGTGTTGTAGCAGATGCCTGTAGTCCCAGCTACTGGGGGGCTGAGACAAGAGGATGGTTCAAACTCAGGAGTTCAAGGTTGCTTTGAGCTACTGACACCACAGCAGCACTCTACTCAGAGTGACAGTGAGATTCTGTCTCAATAAAATGAGATAAAATAAAAAAAAAAATAAAATAGGACCGGGCACAATGGCTCATGCCTGTAATCTGAGCACTCTGGGAGGCCAAGACGGGTGGATTACATGAGCTTACAGGTTCAAAACCAGCCTGAGCAAGAGGGAGACCCTGTCTATAAAAATAGCCAGGCATTGTGGCAGGCGCCTGTAGTCCCAGCTACTTAAGAAGCTGAGGCAAGAGAATCGCTTCAGCCCAAGAGTTTGGGTTGCTGTGAGTTGTGAGCCATGGCCCTCTACCAAGGGCAACAAAATGAGACTGTCTCAAAATAAATAAATAAAAAAAATAAAAATAAATAAAATAAAAGCAAGAGCCATTGCCATATTGCCATCTGAACTCACAGATCAATTGTAGAATCACCATAGGTCAAATAATCAGAGAGCAGGTATCTCCTGATTTGACACAAAGCACAAACTACAGACCATGAAGTATTTCTTCCTTGTTTTTTTTTTTTCTTTGAGACAGAGTCTCAAGCTGTTGCCCTGGGTAGAGTGCTGTGGCATCATAGCTCACAGCAACCTCCAACTTCTGGGCTCAAGCAATCCTCTTGCTTCATTTTTCCTATTTTTTAGTAGAGATGGGGGTCTCACTTTTTGCTCAGGCTGGTCTCAAACCTGTGAGCTCAAGCTATCCACCAGCCTCGGCCTCCCAGAGTGCCAGGATTATAGATGTGAGCCACCTCGCCTGGCCCATGAAGTATATTCTTGTCTCCAAAAGTTAGACCTAAGTCTATACTTCCAGTATGTCAGAAACAGGGGGATAGAAGAACAACTTAAACAATATCCTGAGGAAACAAGAGAAAACCAGAATATAGGACATTCTTTATGACAACTAATTCCATTTTTTTTTTTTTTTTTTTTTGAGACAGAGCCTCAAGCTGTCACCCTGGATAGAGTGCTGTGACGTCACAGCTCACAGCAACCTCCAATTCCTGGGCTCAAGTGAGTCTCTGGCCTCCGCCTCCCAAGTAGCTGGGACCACAGGCGCCCGCCACAACGCCCGACCATTTTCTGGTTGCAGCCGTCATGGTTGTTTGGCAGGCCCGGGCTGGATTCAAACCCGCCACCTCAGGTATACGTGGCTGGCGCCTTAGCCTGTTGAGCCACAGGTGCCGAGCCTAATTCCATTTTTTCAATGAATCCATTGATGAATGGGGGAAAGGAAATTAAATGCAGAATATTAACCAATTATAATGTGCGGACTTTCTTTAGATCTGATTTTTTTTTTTTGGTGGTTTTGGGTTGAGGCTGGGCTTGAACCCACCACATCCAGCATATGGGGCCAACGCCCTACTCCTTCGAACCACAGGTGCCACCCTAGATCCTGATTTAAATAGTTACTTTTTTTTTTTTTTTGAGACAGAGTCTGATTATGTCTCCCTCAGTAGAGTGCTTTGGTGTCACAGGTCACAGCAACCTCAAACTCTCGGGCTTAAGCTATTCTCTTGCCTCAGCCTCCCAAGTAGCTGGGACTACAGGTACCTGCCACAATGCCTGGCTATTTTCTTGTTGCAGTTGTCATTTCTGTTTAGCAGGCCTGGGCTGGGTTCGAACCTGCCCGCCTTGGTGTATGTGACCGGCACCCTACCCACTGAGCTATGGGCGCCGCTGATCCTGATTTAAATTAACCAACTGTAAAAAGACACTTTTGAGTTGCTGGGAGAAATTTCAATATGGACTGGGTGTTGGAGGACACCAAAGTATTACTGTTGTGCATTTTGCTGGATGTGATGATAATGGCACTGTAAGTACGTGAAAAATGTCCATTTTCTTTTCTTTTTTTTTTTTTTTGAGATAGAGCCTCAAGCTGTCACCCCCTGGATAGAGTGCTGGGGCATCACAGCTCACAGCAACCTCCAAATCCTGGGCGCAAGCGAGTCTCCTGCCTCCGTCTCCCAAATAGCTGGGACTACAGGTGCCCGCCGCAATGCCTGGCCATTTTTTGGTTGCAGCCGTCATTGTTGTTTGGCGGGCCCAGGCTGTATTTGAACCCGCCAGCTTAGCCGCTTGAGCCACAGGTGCCGAGCCAAATGTCCATTTTCTTAAGAAAATGTATACCTAGGGTATGTAGGGGTGAAATACCTAGTGGTTGGCATTTTCTGTGAAATGTCACAAAGATAAAAGATGTTGAGTGGGGATACATGAAGCAAATGCTGTAGAGCAAAGGCTTGATAATCGTTGGGTTTAGGTAACAGGCACAGCCGTAATCCTAAGCACTCAGGAGGCCGAGGCTGGTAGACTGCCTGAGCTCAGGAGTTCGAGACCAGCCTGAGCAAAGTGAGACCTTGTTTCTACTAAAAACAAATTAAAAACTTAGCCAGGCATGGTGGCATGTACTTGTAGTCCCTGCTATTTAGTAGGCTGAAGCAGGAGGATCTCTTGAGCCCAGGAGTTTGAGACTGTAGTAAGCAAGATGATGCCACTGCACTCTAGCCTGGGCAACAGAGTGAGTTCCTGTCCTTTCTTCCAAAAACAAAAAAGAATTAGAAGTGTTAATGAGGATGTGGAGAAATAGGAAGGTAAAATCGTATAGCTGCTGTGGAAAACAGTTTGGCAATTCTTCAAAAATTTAAAGAAAAAATTACCATCTACCTCAGCAATTATGGGTATATACTCAAAGCAAGTGAAAACTGGTAATCAAACTGATACTCTTTTGTTCCCCAGTGTTCATAGAAGCATTATTCACCACAGTCGAAAATGCAAACAACCCAATTGTCTATGAATACATGAATGAATGAACAACATGTGGCATATACATACCATGGAATACAAATTACCCATAAAGAAATCAGGTTCTGATACAACATGAACTTTGAAACATTGTTAATTAACATAAGCAGACACAAATTCACAATTATTGCATGATTTCACTTACAATAGTGAAATTCATAGAGTAGAATGGTGGTTGCCAGCAGCTGGAGAGAGGAGGGAATAGGGAGTTATTGCTTAATGGGTACAGAGTTCCTGTTTGGGATGACAAAATAGTGCTGACGGTTACACAATATTAGGAATGTAGCCACTGCCACTGAATTGAACACTTAAAAATGTTTAAAATGTAAATTTTATGCTTATTTTACCACAGCCTCAGTCTCCTGAATAGCTGGGCTTATAGGCATGCACCACTATACCCAGGCAATTTTTTAATTTTTTGTCTAGAGACAGGGTCTCGCTCTTGCTTAGGACGGTCTGGAACTCAGGTAATCTTCCCACCTTGACATCCCAGAGTGCTAGGATTACAGGCATGAGCCACCTGTCCCCCTCCCACTCTACCCCATCCATGCCCATATTGACTTTTACTACTGGAATTGCTTCTTTTCTTTCTTTTTTTTTGAGACAGTCTCACTATGTTGCCCCTAGTAGAGTGCTGTGGCATCACAGCTCACAGCAACCTCAAACTCTTGGGCTTAAGTGATTCTATTGCCTGAGCCTCCCAAGTAGCTGGGACTACAGGCCCAGCCACAACACCCAGCTATTTTTTGTTGTAGTTGTCATTGTTGTTTAGCAGGCTGGGGCCAAGTTGGAACTACCCAGCCGCTGTGTATGTGGCTGGCATTGTAACCACTGAGCTACAGGCACCGAGCCACACAAATCTGTTTCTGAATATGATAAGCATTTGTATCATTTGGAATGAGAACTATGGAGAAATGAGAACAATTCCCAGGTATTAGGTAACAAGTACAGTAGAGCTCTGCAAGCTGACCACCCAAGGGAGTATAATAAACTGGCCAACATATGGAGGTGGTCAACCTAAGAAACTAGGCTCACTGAACTGATATGTACATGTGGCGTTATGTCTAGAGGCGGTCAGCGTAAGGAGGTGGTCAACTGTGGGAGGTTCTACTCTCTTTTCAATACGAAGCTTTTCAAAATGCATTGCATTTTGTTAATTATTCCCATTGTATACTTCCATCAGATTAGTACTATTGCACTTTCTTTTTCATACTTGTATCTTTTCTTTTCACTGTTCACAGGCAATCTTTGTCACTGCGTAACTTCTCTTTGGTCTCTGACATGATCTCTTCCTTAATGTTTTATTGCATTTCTTTTATAGCTTCCCGTAACTTAGTCAAGTCCTCTACTTTTTTAAAAATTTTTTTTAGAGACAGAGTCTCACTTTGTTGCCCTTGGTAAAGTGCTCTGGTGTCACAGCTCACAGCATCCTCCAGCTCTTGGACTTAGGTGATTCTCTTGCCTCAGCCTCCCGAGTAGCTGGGACCACAGACACCTGCCTTAACACCCAGCTATTTTTTGTTGCAGTTTGACTGGGGCCCGGTTTGAACCCGCCACGCTCGGTATATGGGGCGAGCACCCTACTCATTGAGCCACAGGTGCCACAGTTGTAACTCATTAAATAAATAGATCCTCTCTGAAGTATGACATTCTCCAAATACATAATCAGCAAGACATATTTTTATATGTAAAGTTAGGGAGTGTGCATAAGGTTATCTGGAATACAAATTCTAAGCTTACTTAAAGAAAAAAGCTTGGCTCTGCGCCCCTAGCTAAGTGGTTAGGGTGCCAGCCACATGCACTGGGGTTGGTGGGTTCGAACCTGGCCTGGGCCTGCTAAACAACGATGACAAATGCAACAAAAAAACAGCTGGGCTTTGTGGTGGGCAAGTGCAGTCCCAGCTACTGGGGAGGCTGAGGCAAGAGAATCACTTAAGCCTACGAGTTTGAGGTTGCTGTGAGCTGTGACACCATAGCACTCTACCAAGCACGACATGATGAGACTCTGTCTCAAAAAACAAAAAAAGAAAAAGGTTAAGTAAACATACATTTTGAAATGTACACAATTTTTTTTCATATAATCATCTTACTACATATGTAAAACTATTAACACACATTAAAGAAGGCCAATATAAATGAGGCACACTATAAAACCGTAAGAGACTTTATATTGTAAATATATCAATTCTCATAATATTAATCAATGGAGTTAGTGAAATTCCAATAAAAATGCCAACAAGATTTTTCCTTGAACATGACCAACCTGATTCTAAAATGTATTTGGAATAAAAAGGTCATGAACAACAAACATACCCCGAAAACAGAGAGTTGTCCATAATAGTGCTCTAAAAGCAACAGTAATTAATACAAAGGGCCAGGCGTGGGGGCTTACGCCTGTAATCCTAGTAATCTGGGACACCAAGACAGGTGGATTGCCTGAGCCAGAGTGAGACCGTGCCTCTAAAAATAGCCGGACATTGTGGCATGCGCCTATAATCCCAGCTACTCCAGAGGCTGAGACATAAGAATCGCTTGAGCCCAAGAGTTTGAGGTTGCTATGAGCTATGACACCAAGGTACTCTACAAAGGGCAACAAAGTGAGACTGTATAAAAAAAGAAAAATACAGGGCTGCCAAACTGATGAAAGGAACAGTATATAGGTCAGAAACACACAGAAATCTGGCGGTACAATCTAAAGGGCAAAGGAAGGGCTGAAGTGGTCTTCCTGACTTCAATTTTTCCTTCCACGCCATGCTCCATACTGCCACCAGAATGAGCTTTTTGAAACACAGAAGTGGCTCAGTGTCTGTAGCACACTAGTTATGACACCAGCCACATGCACCAAGGCTGGTGGGTTCAAACCCAGCCCAGGCCAGCTAAACAACGACAATTACAACAAAAGTATAGCTAGGCATTGTGGCAGGCGCCTGTCATCCCAGCTATTTGGGAGACTGAGGCAGGAGAATTGCTTAAGCCCAGGAGTTGGAGGTTGCTGTGAGCTGTGACATCACAGTACTCAACAATGGGACGACAAAGTGAGACTCTGTCTCAAAAAAAAAGAAACACAGAACTGTTACCTCTCCACAAAATGTATTCAGTGATATCCTACTAAGATACAAACATATTAATAGGTATTTCAGTGGTTATATAAATTAGAAAAATGCTTGACAAAAATGTTTTTACTTCTCCTTTCCCCTTAAACTTGGAGGCCTAGTTAGAATTAATTATTTATTGAAGTCCAAGACTTACTGTTGCCTTTACTCCTTTACTTGTCCTACTTCCTCAATATCTGTTTCTATTTTTAAAGCCCAGATAAAAAGAAAACCTATTTGGAGCTTAACTTAATCTAAAGCTCTGAAAAGAGAATTAATGTTTTTCTCCATTTTGGGTCCATTATATTTTCTCCATCACATCATTATAGCTTTCTTAGATTGTACTATAAATTATTAGCTTCCTGTTTTTTTTTTTTTTTTTTTTTTTGAGACAGAGCCTCAAGCTGTCACCCTGAGTAGAGTGCTATGGCATCACAGCTCACAGCAACCTCCAATTCCTGGGCTCAAGTGAGTCTCCTGCCTCCGCCTCCCAAGTAGCTGGGACTGCAGGTGCCCGTCCCAACACCCACCTATTTTCTGGCTGGATTTGAACCTGCCAGCTCCAGTGTACGTGGCTGGCACCCTAGCCACCTGAGCTACAGGCACCGAGTCTAAATTAAGTTTTATCTTGATGAAACCTTTCTTTAAAATTTTTGAAAGTCTCGCTCTATTACCCAGGTTAGAACACCATGGCGTCAGCCTAGATCACAGCAACTTCCAAACTCCTCAGTTCAAGGATCCTCCTACTTCAGCCTCCTGAGTAGCTGAGACTATAGGCCTAGGCCACCAGGCACTGCTAATTTTCCTATTTTTAGTAGTGCAGGGCTTCCCTCTTGCTCAGGTTGGTCTACAACTCCTGAGCTCAAGGGATCCTCCAGCCTGGGCCTTCTAGAGTGCTAGGATCACAAGCAAGAGCCACCACTTGGGAACTTGATGAAACCATTTAAAAAGTCTGTGTATTGAGCTCTTATTAACATGAGTTAATAAGAGTTAATTTCTAGTTTCATGAAGACACAGTTTTCACGTAGCTTGTCTTCACTCTTGTATCCCTAAGGCACAGAATAAGGCCTAGCACATAAATGTTTAATAAATATTGCTAAATGAATATAAAAATGTTAAATGAAACATATGAAATTGTATGTGATTTCTGTGAAAAACGTGTGTAGAAAATAACTTGGACCCACACACAACCAAATAAGAAAAGGGCGCCTGTGGCTCAGTGAGTAGGGCACTGACCCCATATACCGAGGGTGGCGGGTTCAAACTCGGTCCCGGCTAAACTGCAAACAAAAAAATAGACGGGAGTTGTGGCGGGCGCCTGTAGTCCCTGCTACTTGCTGGGACTGAGGCAAGAGAATCGCTTAAGCCCAGGAGCTGGAGGTTGCTGTGAGTTGTGATGTCACCGCACTCTACCGAGGGTGATAAAGTGAGAGACTCTGTCTCCAAAAAAAAAGAAAGAAAGAAAAAGGCTATGTGTAATTTTTAAAAACAGCTTTACTGAGGTATAATTCGACATACCATAAAACTCACCCATACTATGTGTACAGTTCAGTTCATTTATACAGCTGTGCAATTATCCAATCATACAGTATAATGGTAAATAATTCGTTTTTTCACTTGATCTTCTGCATTATAAGGCAAGATCTATTCTTTGAACCTTTCACACAAAGTTGACTGGAGAGGAACTCTAAAATACCTACAAAATTACTTTCCAATCTTCTGAGTTTACGTCTTCAAATTGATACACGTATCTCTCTAGGAAAACTGGATTTTAAAACTATTGTGGAGGTCCTTTTCCTAATATTAGAAATGATACTTCAAGGTTAGAGCAGGCAAGATATAGCATAGATTTCTGTTTGTTGTGCTAATAGTAAGATCATTTTTCTTGATCCTTCTGTAAATAAAGGTTCCACAGAATAACTAGACATAGTTCCAAAGGGAAATGAAGGTACTGAAGGGAGCCAGTTGCGAGCAACTGCTTTTCGCTCCTCAAGCCTGCTCGTGGTGAGCAGCGTAGGCGAGCTGCAGACGTCCCCCAACCCACCTGGGAACCCAGCCGCTTCTGTCCTCCAGTCTGTGAGGGCTCCAGAGAAAGGACCTCTGGAGTATTCACCTTGCTTTCTATTACAGAAACCCCTTGGAGAGGTTCACTGACACCGATTAGCAGCTAAATTGTCTTCACAGCCCCGGGTCCCTGTGCCTCGCCTACGGTCTCCTCCTACCTGCAGAGGAAGCAAAGCCGCGACCCTTGGTGCTTTAGGCAGGCCAAGCCTAGCGTTGTGGGAGCAAAGAACAAGGCTTCATCCTCAAGGCCTGCGATCACCAGGAGGGTCCAGCCTCCAGCTCCCACCAAGCCTGTCTGCTCCCGACTTGTCATTCGTTCCGGGGTACGTCAAACCCAGAACCCCCAAGCGAAGACCGTGGCTACCGCACAGAAAACGACTACCAAGTTCTTCCTGGGTAAGCTGTACTGCGCCTGCGCAGTCGGGAAGGCTGCCACTGACCCTAATTCCGGCGGGAAAACTGCACCCGCTAACTTTGGGTTCCGTGTTTAAATCCGTCCCGCCGACACGTTCGGGAGGGTTGAAGCTTTAAAAGTAGGGTTTCTCTTGTGGTTGAACACAGAAGCTCAACAATTCTTTCTTTATCCAGCTCTCTCCACTTTTTGAATCATTGAAGTGTTGTGCCTGCTTCGAAACTATGTACAGTTTTCTTAGTCCTTCCTTACAGTGCAATAGGTTTAAAGAGAAGCGTTTTAAAATAGGCTCGCAATTCTTTTAGGAAGAGTTCCTTCCTCTTCTTCATCTGATCATTTGTAAGTAATTTCTTAAAAACCTGGGACTTTCTTAAAATTATACAGCTAGCCCGTTATCTGCATGAAACAGCCAGATACACCAACTATGTTTTTCCTTCTCAATTTTGGGATGAGCAGTGCTGACTTTTCTAACGTGTGCGGCTACAACAACTGTCTATTCATTTCAGGACAAGAGCAAGGCCGAGAGCGCACTTGGCAGCACGAGCGCGGCAGGCTCCTCGGTTACGGTAGGTTAGGGAGCCGCGCCGCACGTCAGCTGCGACCTGCAGCCCAGCCCTGCAAGGTATCTGGGGAGGCGGACGAGCACCCCTGGGCTCCCAGCCTCGTGTGCACCGCGAGGCCCCCACGCAGCCCCGGAGGGCTCGCGGGGCCCGAGGCTCGGCCCGGCGCCCTCCCGTTCCCACGGCCGGGGAAGGGCCCGAGGCGCGGGAGCGGCCGCTCGCGGGGCGCGCCAGCCCGGGTGCGCGATGGCGGCCGCGCCGCTGCCCGGGCCGCTGTCCGTCCCCGAGAGTTGAGTGGAGGTGAAAGCTGGGCTGACCTACAACGCTACTTTCTCATCTTCCGGGTTTCCTTCTTCAACTTGATAGATGCATCGGAGGGGACGGCCGCCGCCCGGCCGAGGGGAGACCCGGGAACCGGGCCCAGGTAGGAGCGGCGCCCGGCCGGCGGAGGGAGTCGGTCTCCCAGCCCTCCGGAAGGAGGAGGAGCCGGCGCCGGAGCCGCCTCAGCCGCGGCCGCCCGGGCTGGGGGGAGGGAGAGGGGGAGAGTCAAGATGGCGGCTAAGGTGGCGAAGCAGCAGCAGCGGCGGCGGCGGCGGCAGGAGTGAGCGCCCAGCTTGCCGCGCCGACCGAGGGCCTGTGTGGGGCCGCGCGCCGGCACCGCGTCCTGCCCCTCCGGCCCGGGGGCGCGTCGGCTCCCGCGCTCCGCCAGCTCCTGGTGAGTAGGCCCCGCCGCCTGCAGCTCCGGCCGCCGGGGCCCAGCTCGCCCCGGGCTCTCCGGGTTCCTGCCGCAGGGACGGCTTCTCGGCCCGGCCAAGTCGCGACGGGTCGCAGCCGCCCAGGGGCCTGTCGGGCGCGGCGGGGAGCCCGGGCCCCCGAGTGGAGGCTGACGGAGTTTGGAGGAAGAGTGGGCTGCGGCCCGGCCGGGGCCGCCCCGGGGTGTGCGGTGCGGAGCCTGCGGGGCCGGCGACTGAGACCCGGAGGCCTCGGGTCCCCGGCTGCGGCCGCGCGGGGGGCCGGCCTGGGCTCACTGTGAGGCGGAGTCGGTGCCCGACTTGGGAGGGTGACAGCGATGGACCTGTGCGTGGACGGCAGAGTAGTTCACCTTTCTAACCAGGCCCCCTGTAATGGCGAAGGGTGGGCAGTGGTGGAGATGGCAAAGATCCGCACCCCGTCCCTCCCGCCGCTCATTGTTGGTGTGTGAAGTCGGGGTGTGGGCCGTCTGGCCCCCAAAGAATGGCCCAACACCCCCTGACAAACCCCAAAAGCGGCGGGGGGGGGGTGGGGGGGGGGGCAGTTCCCAGGGCCCCCCCGGCCCCCCCGCCCCCCGGCCCGGGGGGGGG
>CAUYRH010064998.1:0-12275 GCA_963574655.1 Perodicticus potto | reverse complement strand
TACTATGAAGCTAATTTATAGCTTTCATATGAAGGCTATAACCCAACTATACCACAAGAATATGGGGAAAGGGGCAAGGGAGGGGCAGGGATGGGGGAAGATGGGAGGAGGGAGGGTAATTGGTGGTATCACATCTACGGTGCATCTTAGAAGGGTACAGATGAAACTTGCTAGATGGAGAATACAAATGTCTTCAGACAAAAGCTAGGAAAGTGCCATGAAGGCTATGTTAAACAGTTTGATGAAAATGTTTCAGATTATATATGAAGCCAGCACATTGTACCCCATGATTACACTAATGTACACAGCTATGATTTAATAAAAAATAAATAAATAAATAAATAATTTTTAAAAAGAAAAGGAAATATCTTATAGATGTGTAATTGAAGTCCAAGTGGATAGGCAAAAAAGAGAATTGGAAAGATGCAGTATTTGAAGAGAGAATCACCAATAACTTTTACAAACTAAAAGACATCAACCTGTGTAAAAAAATACCTCATGAACCACAAGTAGAATAAACAACAAAAAGACAAAAAACATCAATGTATAACAGACAAAAAGCAAAGATCAAAGGGAGTGAAAGCATTTCTCTGCAAATACTATAAAATTTTAACAACTTTTTAAAATGAGAAATAAGCAACATAGTTTCTTTTTTCAAACTGTTCCCTGAAAAAGTACATGTTCACCTTTTAGCAAATTTCTTTAACATAGTTGATCCTACTTTTGCTATTACCTATCTTCTCTGTCACCTGTCCCAATAGGTATAGAACTAGTTATTGAAAACTTATCCTAGAAAGATTCATCTACATTGGGAATTACCTTTCAAATAAAGGTCAGATTAGTCAAGTTTCTCAGGGAGCATAAATTTTTTAGGTAAAAAAAAAAAATCAGAAAATTATCTTTAGAAATTAGGTAATCTCTATTGTGGTGGATGCATTTATTTATAATTTAAGACTATTATCAGGTATCTCCTTTCCCCAGCAAATGTGTGCTTTACCTAAATTTTTATAAGCATTTCTTTCTTTTTATTTTTAACTATGGGCCTAATTTCTCAGTATAAAGGAAGTGGAAAATAATGTTCATGATGTTGTAATGGTTTTCATATTTCATTTGTTCTCACTGGCACCACCCTGGAGATTTCGATGGATAAAGGAGAATTTTAAAAAGTGAAACAATGCCAAGGAAGATAACTAGTAAAGGGGGTAGAGACATAAGCAATTATTTTTCCAATATCCATCTTGAGAAGAGCTCTTAATTTACTTAAGAATCAATGTTATAAGCAATATTATTATTATATTATATCTGGAGGTAAGTGATTGGTGATCACTAAAGTTTTAACTTTATTATGTATATGAAGCACTAACAGCAGCAGATGTACTTTCCTATATATGTCTGTAAATTTATTCTTACCTAGAAAAGTTAGATAGAAAGATATTAATAGACAGGAGTAGTCAATGATAGATAAAAAGATAATAGTTTTTTTGTAACTTTAATTATGAGGAGATGGTAATATTTTAAAGCCTGGAGAGTTCTCAGCATCCTATATAATTGAAGGTAAATATTTTTTATAAAAACAGCTCAGTGCTTGTAATTTTATTGATTAATTTATTTATAATTGACACATTATAGTTGTACATACTTTTGGAGTAAACAGTAAAATTTCAATGCATGTGTACATTATATATAATGAGCCAATCATAATAATTACTATATCTGTCACTTTAGATATTTATCAGTTCTTCATGGTTATAAGATTCAAAATTTTCTCTTTTAGCTATCTTGGAATATACACTACATTACTACTTGCTACAGGCATCCTACTGTGTAATAGAACACCAGAACTTATTCTTTTTTAATGTTTTTATGAAATTCTTTAGTTCCCTTGCCTATAATTTATAGAAACTAACTTGAATTTTATTATTAATATCTATTATTACTTATTGAACAAACACATTTTATAGTACTTTGGAAAGTACTGTTGTTAGTATTTTACATAAATAAAAATGTGCTTGGATTCTCAGAACATCAACCTTTTAAAGCAGGAACTGATACTATTCCACGTTACAAATGAAGAAATTGAGATTCAGAAAGGGTAACTAACTTGTCCAAAACTACACAGCTTGTCAATGCTGAAGACAGAATTCTACCCTTAACATTTTAGCTGCATGGCCCAGATCTGTTTTTACATAAAATTTATATGATCTTAACAGTTTTCAGTGAAATTACATAGGGTTATTATCATCATTTTGGTAAAAGGAAAAGATTACTCTGTGAAAAAGAAAAGAGATACTACGCCATGAAATCCAGATCATACGTGACTCTCTTCATTTTTCTTAATTAATAATTTCTATTTTCACAGTCTGTCAAATGTGCAAAACTTATTCTTCCTGTCAAATGTAACTTTGTACCCCTTTATTAACCTCTCCCAATCCTCCCCTGCCTCACCCCTTCCCGTTTTCTGTTCTATTCTTCACTTCTGTAAAATCAATTCTTTTAGATCCCCATATGAGTGAGACCATGTGGTGGTATCTTTCTGTGACTGGTCTATTTCACTCAACATAATAATCCTCCAGGTTCATTGATGTAGCTGCAAAGTACAAAATTTCATTCTCTGTTATGGCTGAATGCTATTTCATAGCATCTACATGCCACATTTTCTTTACCCATTCATCTGGATAAGCATTTAGGTTGATTCTGTTCTGTGGTATCATGCTTTAATTTCTTTCTTTTTGTTTCTAGTGTGTTTATTATAGGTTTTTCCTTTGTGGTTACCATAAAGCATACAAAAAATATCTTACAGTTCTTAAGCAATGTTAAACTGATAAGAACTTAACTTTGATCATAAAAGAAACAAGAAAAAAACTAAGTCTATGAGTGTCCAGGTGAGATGACTCATGCCTGTAATCCTAGCAGTCTGGGAGGCTGAGGCAGGTGGATTGCCTGAGCTCACAAGTTTGAGACCAGCCTGAGCCAGAGCAAGACCTGGTCTCTAAAAATAGACAGGCATTGTGGTGGGTGCCTGTAGTCTCAGCTACTTGGGAGGCTGAGGCAAGAGAATCACTTGAGCCCAAGAGTTTGAGGTTGCTGTGAGCTAAGACGTCACAACACTCTACCAAGGGTGACAAAGTGAGATTATTGTCTCAAAAAAAAAAAAAAAAAACTAAGTCTACACTTTAACTTCACACAATTACATTTTGATGTCTCAAATTGCATCTCTTTATGTTGCTTATTACTTAATAAATTACTGTGCTTATTACTATGTTTAATAGTCTTGCCTCTTGGTCCTCATAGTAAATTTATGAGTAGTTTATGCACAATTACATTATTAGCACATTCTAAATTTGTCTGCATACTTTTATCAATGAGATTTCTGCTTTTGGGGTTTTTTGTGGCACTCTAATGTTCTTTTCCTTCAGATAGAAGAATTTTTTTTTAGGGTTCTAGATTTTTTTTCTAATACATTAAGTTTACTAAATGAATTTCATGTAATTATTAGTTATATAAGTTCTGGGCCTGGTTTTGCATCCAAATCACCACTCCAGATATTCATTCTATGTAGTTTCTTTCTAAAAGTTTGTGCCAACAAATAGTTTAGAATGATAAGCTAAAAATTTGATGTTATGATGCCTTGTGGAAGAAATATAGAGAAATTATAATGTTGTATCATGTCATTTATACTGAATTTCAATATCACTTTGCCATCATCTTTCCAAGTATATTACCTAATTTCTGGTTATTTAGTGCAATGGTTGGTAGTGGCTCCCCACTCAGATTCATTTTACAGAACCAGTGGAATGGCTACTTTTTGGGTGATGCAACAGTATTTTCAGCCTTTCACTTCGTTGTCCTAATTTCCTCATTGTCTTCTTGTGAGAGTACCCCCTCAGTAAACACATAATTTGCATAAAAATCCCACTTGGCTTACTTCTTCCTTTTTATTTCAGATTAATATGATGGTACAAATGATTAGGATACATCATTTGTCTTTCTAAGGTATAGTTCAAGTTGTAGTTAAGCCCCTCATCTAGGGGGTGTGTGGTATACCCTCGCATTGCACACATTAGGTGGTAGCTCACCATTCCCACTCCCCCTATACTTTTGTCCCCCCCCACCTCCCCTCTCCCCAACTTGAATATACTTGTGTTTTTCTCTTGTATGGATATGTAGTTGTTTCTGTTGGTTTCATATTAGTATTGAGTACATTGGATACTTGCTTTTCCATACTTGTGTTACTTTAGTAGGAAGAACAGGCATCAATTCCACTGAAGTAAATAAAAAAGATATAAAGTCTCCATCTTTTTATGGCTGAATAGTATTCCATGGTGTACATATAGCACAGTTTATTAATTCATTTATAGGTTGATAGGCATTTGGGTCACTTCCACATCTTGGTAATTGTGAATTGAGTTGCAATAAATATTGGGCTCACTTCTTGAAAGGCCAGTTGTAAGCAATTATCTTCTCTGAGGCATTACCATGTACATAGGGCCAATATCTTTCTTCACATATTATGTGTATACATTTTACTCTTAGATATAAATGCTAAATTTCAAAGTGAACACGAAATTCTAAAAATTAAGCATCCTTTCTCATCTCACTAACAGACAACTGATCTTCTCTCTAGGTAATTTTAGAAGACACACTGAATAAAAATGGACAGAGGAAATCAATCTTCAGTGTCAGATTTTGTGCTTCTGGGACTTTGCCACTCTTGGGATATTCAGGTCTTACTCTTAATAATATTTTTTGTGCTTTATCTGATCATTGTCTCTGGAAATATTGTCATTGTAATCTTAATTATCACTGATTCCCATCTCCATTCTCCCATGTACTTCTTTTTGGCCAACCTCTCCTTCATTGATATGTGGCTTTCTTCAGTCACCACTCCTAAGATGATGACAGACTTTCTCAGAGATAACAAGACCATTTCCTTTGAAGGTTGCATGTGCCAGATACTCTTTGTGCATTTTGTTGGAGGGGGTGAAATGGTGCTTCTAGTGATAATGGCATATGACCGCTATGTGGCAATCTGCAAACCACTCCACTACTCCACCATTATGAGTCTGCAGAAGTGTATTGGGCTGGTGGTGACTTCCTGGACCATTGGCTTTGTGCATGCCGTGAGTCAAATGGTTGTAATTGTTCAGCTGCCATTCTGTGGTCCCAGGGACATAGACAGCTTCTTCTGTGATATACCTCTGGTCGTCAAGCTTGCCTGCATAGACTCCTCTAACTTGGAAATATTAATGAACAGTGACAGTGGGGTTGTGGCAATGACCTGCTTTATTCTGTTGCTGATATCCTACACATATATTCTTCTCACTGTCCAAAAAAGCTCTAAAGCTGGGGCATCTAAGGCACTGTCTACCTGCACTGCTCACATCATAGTAGTGGTGCTCTTCTTTGGACCTTGCATCTTCATCTACGTATGGCCACTCAGCATTACCTGGGTGGACAAATTTCTTGCTGTGTTCTACTCTGTTATTACACCTCTCCTAAATCCAGCCATTTATACCCTGAGAAATAAAGAGATGAAAAATGCTATGAAGAGATTCAGAAACTACTACACTGGTTCTAATGTTAATATTTAATGCTCTGAAGCTTCAATGGGAGTACTTGATGTTGACTATACTTACCTTGTAAAATAGATGGGGAATTCAGGATATTTATTTTATGTCTGCATGTTATTTTTGGCTCCACATACACACACGAGGTTAATAAAATTCAGAGAATTTCAGCATTTCTTAGTCAACCATGAAATATTTTTTTGAACTATAAACACTAATAGTCCTCCATTATGAGAAAATTACTTAACCAATCTGCCTTTAACATTAACAAAATTAAACAAGTTCCTGTAATTCACTCAACAAATCCATGTATCTATTTTAATGGATTGCACCTTAATGAACTATTATTTTGAATTTTCTCTGAACCCCATTGGGAAAAAAATAATGTTTCTGTTGTATTGACACCTTCTCCTAATCATCACTTGCCTTTTCTCCAAAGGTAAAACATTATTATTTTTTCTTACTCTAGCTTTTTAACCCAAATACTAATGTAGAAAAAGTAAATAAAGGATGATATAAAAATGATAAAATAATAATAATAATAATAATAATAAGGAATAACAGTAGAGATTATTCTCTGCTTGGTTTTAATTAACTTAATAAAAGTTAAAAATAAAGTAAATTATAATATTTCTTTTAGTTATCTCATTTTTAAAGACTATTATTTATATTTTAAATTATTAACCATTTTTGTAAAATTTTAAAAATGTAATCTCCCTGAGGCAGAGACCAGGCTTTACTTGGTTATTTACTAACACTATAATACATGGTATACCAGTTAATACATGATAAACATTCAAAATATTTTAATATATCAATAGAATTCATTTTTTTCATTCAAATGTCTAACATTTATTTGTCAAAGTGTACATAGGTAAGTTCTTCTGGCATTAAAAATTATTCTACATTTTAAATTATATTTCTTTTCTTTCTCCAGAATTATAAATTATTATTAAAACTCACTTATGAGAATGAGTGAATAACAAGATCATTTCCTTTGAAGGTTGCATGTGCCAGATACTCTTTGTGCATTTTGTTGGGGGTGAGTGAAATGGTGCTTCTAGTGATAATGGCATAAGACCGCTACGTGGCAATCTGCAAACCATTCCAAAATTCATAAACCAAAAGGAGGGGATGCAAACAGTTTTTATTTCTCTTACTATAAGAACAAAATATTTACACAACAAATGACAGAATAAAAATATTGCAGATATTTTTAACTTGGCTGCCTAGTCTCTGCCATTATATTACATGCTTTGCCTTAAATGCTTTTAGAATTACCAAAAAATTATAAATGAGAAAATAAGACTCAAATGTAGAAATTAAATCCATCAACTTCAAATTTCATGTCCTGCAAAATTATCCTACAAAAGTGAAGAAGTAATAAAAACTTTCTTAGGCTAGGCACGCTGGCTCATGTCTGTAATCCTAACAACTTGGAGGCTGAGGTGAGTGGATCGCCTAAGCTCAGGAGTTGGAGACCAGCTCTTAAGAAAGATCTTCACCTCTACTAAAAATAGAAAAACTAGCCAGGTGTGGTGGCTGATGCCTGGAGTCCCAGCTACTCTGGAGGCTGTGGCAAGCTGATTGCTTGAGCTCAAGTGTTTGAGGTTGCTGTGAGTTATGATGCCATAGCACTTTACCCAGGGTGATGCAGTGAGATTTTATTAGACAAATAAAAAGGCTTTCTTAGACAAATGAAAATTGATAGAATTTGTTGCCAGTAGAATTGTCCAGCATGGAAGGTTAAAAGACGTTCTTCAGAGAGAAGGAAAATAATATAGGTCAGAACCTTAGATCTACATAAAGAAAGAGAATTAGATAAAGAATAAATAAAGGTTAAATAAAAACTTATTTTTCTTATTCTCAATTGATATAACAGACAAAAAACTGTTCATATAATAGCTGTGTATTCTATTATTATGTTTATGTTCTATATGCAGGATTATAGCTATGTACAAGTGAAATGAATGCCAGCAATGATACCAGGGATAGGAATAAGGAATTATAAATACCTTGTTATTACACTGTACAACCTGTGAAGTGGTATAATGTTATTTGAAAGTAGACTTGGATTAGTTGTAAATGCATATTACAAACTCCAAAGGGAAAAATATTTAAGTTTAAAAAAGGAAGCGTAATTGATCTACTAACAAAGGAGAGAAAATAGAAACATAAAAGGTTCAGTTAGGACCTGAAAGCAAGCAGAAAGCAAAGGGGCACTGAATAGAAAACATTAACTTGTATGAAATTTTAATTCGGCTACATCAATAATTAACTTAAATGATGATATAAATACAACAGTTAAAAAATAAAGATAGGGTAGATCAAAAACTAGACCCAACTACATTTCGCCTATAAGCACACACTATAAACATAAAGACCCAAATAGGTTAAAAGTAACGAGATGGAGAAATACACACACACACGCACACACACACCATGATAAACTAATCAAATGAAAGCAAGATGTCTATACTATTTTCAAACAAAGCAGATTTCAGAGCAATAAAAATTATCAGGGAAAAAGAGAGGCATTTACATAATGATACAAGAGTCACTTCTCAAATAATCTTAGTAGTTCTTAACATCTACCCCTAGAATCAGAGTATCAAAATATGTGAAGCAAAACTCTAAGGAGAAATTGATGAATCCACTATTATTGTTGGAGACTTCAAAAATCCTCTCTCAGAAATGAACATATTTAGCAGGCAGAAAAGCAGTAAGGGCATACTTAAACTTAACAATACCATCATTCAACCAGATATAATTGTTATCTATAGACTATTTCATCCAAAAGCAGCATAATGTATAGTCTTCTCAAGCTCAGATGGAACATTTCCTAAGGTAGAAAACATTCTGGGCCATAAAACATACCTTAAAAAACTGAAAAGAATAGAAAATTACAAGCATATTTTTACTTTTTTAATTGTTCCTAATATCTTTATTCTTTTATTAAGTCATAAACACATAGATCATGTAAACATTAATCCATTTATGGGGTGCAATGTGCTGATTTAATATGCAATTTGGAATGCTTACATCAAACTAGTTAATATATCTGTCATCTCATTTACTTAATTATTGTATTAAGACATTTATACTCTATACTTAATAGATCATTTTTATACCACAATAGAATTGAATTAGAAATCAATAACAAAAATACAGCTGAAAAATCTCAAACTATTTGGAGATTTAAAAATCCCACTTCTAAGTAATACATAGGCCAAAGAAAAAATCCCAAGAACTATAAAGTACTTTAACGAAATTTAAAAGAGAATACAAATTATTGAAATTCATGGGATGCATCGAAAAACAGTGCTTAGAAAGAAATTTATAGCATTGAGTGTATAGACATTCATTAGAAAAGAAGTAATATCTAAAATCAATCATCTGAGATCCCACCTTAGGAAAATAGGGAATAAAAGGGAACATTAAGTGAAAATAATCAGAAGAAAAGAAACAATACAAAGTAGAGCAGATTGTGACACCTGTCGCTCAAAGAAGTAGGGCGCCAGCCCCATATGTCAGAGGTGGCGGGTTCAAACCTAGCCCTGGCCAAAAACATAAAAAAAAAAAAAAAAGTAGAGCAGAGATCAATTAAAATGAAATATTACAATAGAGAAAGTCAACAAAGCCAAGAGCTGTTTCTTTGAAAAGATTGATAAAACAAGTATGTTTCTAGCCAGCCTAAGGAAAAAGCAAGAGAAGAAACAAATTATTAACATTAGAAATAAAGCAGAGATACCACTATATAATGCCTAGACATTAAAAGATAATAAAGGAATATTATTAAAAAGTCTATGCTCAGCTCGGTGCCTGTGGCTCAGTGGGCTAAGGTGCCAGCCACGTACACCTGAGCTGGCGGGTTCGAATCCAGCCTGGGTCCGCCAAACAAAACAATGACAGCTGCAACCAAAAAAAAAAAAAAAAAAAAATGGCCGGGCGTTGTGGTGGGAGCCTATAATCCCAGCTACTTGGGAGGCAGAGGCAGAGACTCGCTTGAGCCCAGGAATTGGAGGTTGCTGTGAGCAGTGATGCTATGGCACTCTATCCAGGGTGACAGCTTGAGGCTCTGTCTCAAAAAAAAAAAAAAAAAGTCTATGCTCACAAATTTGATAACCCATATGACATGAACAAATCTCTTGACAGATGTAATCTGCCACAATGCACATAAAAAGAAACAGACAATCTTATTAACAGATCCATATCTATTAAATAAATTAAATATGCCATTAGCAGCCCTCTAAAACAGAAAGCACCAGGTCTTGAAGGGTTCACTGATGAAGTCTACCAAACATTTATAGAAGAAATGATACCAATTCTTTACAATTTCTTCCAGAAAACAGAAGCAGAGGAGATCCTTCCTAACTCATATGAGGCTAGAATTACCCCTATACCAACACCAGGGAAAGATAATATAAGAAAAGAAAACTATGCACTAATATCACTCATGAATGTAAATGCAATGCTGTATTAGCAAATTAAATCTAATAAGGTCTAAAAATATATACAGTAGTTTTCTATCTGATTCTAGAAAACAAGAAACCCCCTACTTCCCTAGGTAGCTATCTATGTATATCACACACCAAGACACACCATGTTTCCAGTTTGAATTTGGAAGAGGGCTGGGATATGATTCAGCCCATTATGCTAATTGTTAAAACAATTATGACTACTTTGAATGTGATGATTAAGTGCTACTCTTTGTCCTTGGCTATTCCAGAGTTTTATTCCTTCGTCACTAGAGAACCAAGTTCCACAGCAGAATTTCTAACTGCTATAACCCTTGGGTACAGACAACAGCAATAAATGTGCTTCTTAACATTGTTGGTCACCACCTCAAAAGTATTTCCTCAGTATCCTCTCAGAGAATATATTCAAAACATCCACAAATTGTAACATAGTCAGTAGTACCCTCAAAAATGTCCTGTAAATTTGCTTCTAGTTCACTAACGTGAATCTGGGCCATCTGATATATCAGGTAACATGACTAAGCAACTTCTGCAATCTATATGTACCCTTCTTTCAACTTTTGAAAAAAATGAATAATACTATGAAGCAGTTGCTAATGACTTTACTGAGTTTTATAAAATTAGACTGATATTCCAATTGTCTTATAATTAAAAACATTCTATTACGAAAATTTCAATAGGAGGAGTTTTCCTAAAAAGATTTAACATTCAATATGTTTGACCCCAGAAGCAAATAGCTATCCTTAAAACTGGAAGATATGATAGGATCATATTTATTTTTAAACATGAGAGGAGGGTTAAAATAAAACACATTTTATTATGCACAATTCCAGATATATAATGAGGAATACAACATGAAAAGTATAGGGAAATGAATTTCATTTCAATATAAGAATACAATTTCAATTACAACAGGTAAGTCTTAAAGTCTAAAAGGACAGATTGCTTGCCGGGTTGAAGATAGAATGGTGCCCATACTTGAACTGGATCCATTGTGAAACAAGATTAAAGCTGAGGTAATGTCATTTAAATTCTTTTAATCTTAGTTCAGTTCTATTTTTTTTTTTGATTGAATGTTTGCTCTAAATTCATAACTTTTTGTTGCCTTACACATTTAAACAGCATGGGTAAATCTAAGTTTCAGAGGAAGAAGACTAACTTTACTTCTTGGTGAACAGATCCCAAATGGCATTCACAGCACTACTACTTGTTCAACTATTCTTTTATTAGTTTTATTATTTTCTCATTATGTGACTGCTAAACAATGTTTAATTTACTAAGTAAATTAATTTTCCTTCAAAATTTAAATTGATGTAACAGTATATTTATTAACAAAAGTAGTAAAATAAAGGAAAAGAAAGAATAAACCTAAATGAACAAAGAATGTGAATGTGCTTTGAGAAAGTAACTATGATAAGAACAAATTATTTTCACTAGATAAAAATATTTTCAACCCAAAGTGAGAGGAAAATAGCAACATATACCAATATCTCTGTAAATATTCAGGGAATTGGAGTTCACAAAAAAAAATTCAGGGTGTTCTATGACTAGTCAAAATGTGGTCCACACAAAAAGTGTAATGCAAAGTTTTATAACTATGTAAAACTCTCTATAAAAAGCTATTAAATATATAAGCATGTTATTGGTAATTAATTTGGAATAAACTACCCAGAGTTTTTGAGCTCCTGAGTTAAGGACAACAAATTGTCTTAAGACAGCATAACTTTTTAAACAGTTGTGTTTACAGTGGCACTTACTGAAGGTACCACATGTGCCTTCTGTAAGGTAAGTTATTTAGATCTTCCTCAGACTCAGGACTTGGATACCCAGTCTCTTCATTGCCATCTTCATGTCTTTGTTCCTCAGAGTGTAAATGGCAGGATTCAGAATGGGTGTAATCATAAAGTCCAAAATGGCAACAAACTTATCCCCTGGTACTGTGGGAAATGGCCACATATAAATAAAGATACATGGTCCAAAGAACAAGACTACCACAGTAATGTGAGCTGAAAGAGTTGAGAGGGCCTTGGACAAACCAGCTGAAGAGCGTTTCCGTACAGTAACTAGGATGAAGATATAGGAGATAATTAGTAACAAGAAGGTGCCTGTGGATATGAACCCACTGTTGGCAGTAACCACGAACTCTGTTCTGTAGGTATCTGTGCAAGCAAGTTTGATGAACCAAGGAAGATCACAGTAAAAGCTATCTATCTCATTGGGACCACAAAAA
>CAUYRH010064997.1:0-22405 GCA_963574655.1 Perodicticus potto | reverse complement strand
AGTTCCTTGAGTGTTCTCCAAACTTCTTTTCAAAAAGGTCATGTTAGCTTGCATTCCCACCAGCAGTGTAGAAGCGTTCCTTTCTCTCTGTCACATCAACATCTCTGGTTTTGGGATTTTGTGATGTGGGCTAATCTTACTGGAGTTAGATGATATCTCAAAGTGGTTTTGATTTGCATTTCTCTGATGATTAAGGATGAGGAGCATTTTTTCATGCATTTGTAGGCCATGTGCCTGTCTTCATCAGAGAAGTCTCTTGCCTACATAGAAATGGGGTTACTAAATGTATATTTATAAGTTAGCGTTACCTTTCTAGCCAGATGGTAAATTCCTTAGCTTATGGTGTTTTATATTCTCAAAAGCCCTAAGTCCTGTTTGTTAACTGATTTTAAAACCACCATTAATAGAGAGAGCTCCTTCTCATACCTACAAGTGGACATCAACCTCCACACTGGTCAGTTGCCTGCAGACACAGGCCCTGCTGGTGGGCTTGGGGGTCTTCTCCATGTTCTCCGTCTTCTCTTGTGAAGAAGTTTGAGTTGCAAAGTCTCTTAGCAAGAGCCTGTCCATCCACCTCCCTCCTTGTTATTATTTCCTTTAGCAATTATAACCTTCCTTGAGGGACTGACTTGGCTCCTCCTTTCAAGCCCACATCTGGAATGAACTCAGACACTGGCACTCACAGCCTTGGTCATCCATCCCTGGGATGAGCAAATTAGGCAGGAGTTCTAGCAAGTGTAACTGAAGAATCAGTCAGTGGCTGTGCGTGGGCCTGACCTCGTGGCCTTTCATAAGTAACTTGGGCTGAGGCTCGAGGGACATACACCCGAGGCAGGAAGGTGTCTGAGAAACTCAGATACTGTTGGGACGAGTAGGAAAATCTGCCTTTCCAGTCCATTCCCCACATTTTCTGAACCAGCATCTCTTGCAGCCCCCTGAGATGGTCACTGCTGAGAGCATCTGCTGAAGGGGTGACTTTCAGAGGTGTCAGTCTGGAGTTCTAATGTCCAGCTTCGCTCTCTTGAAAACTCTGTGGGGTCCACAGAAACAGGCTCTCAGGAAGGATTCAGCTGCATCTGTCTTGGTGCTGAGTTCTCTGCTCTCCCTGCCGCTGTCTGGTGTGGCAGAATGAGATCCAGAACAATAACTCTAGAGACTCAAGTGCCTTTGGAGAGCGAGGGAGATAGAGGAAAGGAGACGGGCTTAACAGAATGACCAGACATCTGTTTTTGCTTTCATTGTTTGGGTCAGGTCCAGGGTAAGAGAAGGAATAGGTGAATTCTCTGGAATGGTGCTGCCAAAGGCCCATCTCCCTCCTCTCCACAGCAGCGTAGACACACACAGCTCTCAGTTACCAAAACACCCCATTCCCGTGCCCCCATAACAGCACTCCATTCCTCTACCCCAATATGGCAGCACCTCATTCCTGTACCCCAATATGCAGCATGCTAGTACAAATTGTGCAAACCAAGCCTGGTAAATTCCCAGGAACCTGGCTGCCTTGCAGAATTGCAACAAGAGGAAAATTAGGGTCTCCTCAGATTCTTCTCTAAGCTAGAGGTTGGCAAACTATGCCCTCCACACCAAATCCACCTGCAAATTAAAACGACTTGTATTTTGAAGTGGCTGGAAAAAAATTTTAAAGAGCAATATTACATGACATGAGGAAATCATATGAATTTCAAATTTCAGTGCCCACAGCTAGCTGTATTGGAATGCACACACTCCTTTACATACTGCCTGTGGCTGTTTTAATGCTCCAGTGGCACAGCTGAGTAGCTGCATCAGAGACCATAAGGGTTGCAAAGCCAAAAATAAAGACCAGTCACATAATTTGAGGTACCATATGAAAATGTGGGGCCATTTGTTTTAAAAATTATTAAGAATGACACGATGGCAGTGGTGGAGCATTAAACCAAGTGTGGGTCCCTCAATTAGGAGGCCGGTGTGACTGCCTGTGAAGCCAGCCTGACTGAAATATTTATTCACTACCTGCTCTTTACAGAAAAGACTTGCTGACCTATGGTGCACCAACAGATTCTCAAACACCAACAGATTCTTTTTTCTTTTCTTTTTACTATGAATGTTCATCTAAAACAAAAATGTAGGAGAAATTATTAAAGTGTTTCTGCTGGATACCTTGAAAAAATATTATTACATATTAGGAACCAATGTGGGTTAACTAAAAACAAATCATTCCAAATTAGGAAAATGAGAATTTTTTTTTTTTTTTTTTTGAGACAGACCCTCAAGCTGTCACCCTGGGGAGAGTGCTGTGGCATCACAGCTCACAGCAACCTCCAATTCCTGGGCTCAAGCGAGTCTCCTGCCTCTGCCTCCCAAGTAGCTGGGACTACAGGCGCCCGCCACAACGCCTGGCCATTTTTTGGATGCAGCTGTCATTGTTGTTTGGCGGCCCGGGCTGGATTTGAACCCACCAGCTCAGGTGTACGTGGCTGGCGCCTTAGCCCGTTGAGCCAGAAACCCCGAGCCAGCATTCTATTTTCTTAACATAAGAATATTTACTTGGGTTATTTCCAGTTATTTACTTAGGTAACAAAGACATCTCTGACTCATCCATTCGTCTCTCTAACCATTTTCTTAGGGAGAATTTCTAGTTTTAGAATTGTTGGATCATAGCTAGATATTCAAAACTTTTTAAGACTTTGGTAAATTTTGTAAAGCTGCTCTACAAAGAGGATTTCTCTGCTTATATTACCACTACCTTCCTATGACTTTCAAACGTGAAAGGACAATGTATTTTCCCCAGGGCTCTTCTGAAATTTTAAAAATAAATATTTTCTAATATCTTTATAAAGTATTCTTGTGAGAAGTCAGATAAAATTGATAGCCTTGATGTAGATACTTATGCTTCAAATTTTAGTCCCAAATGCACATTGCGAAAGTATATACTTTGTGCAACTCTACAATACTATGTGAAAAAAAGTGGTTATAGTAAGTAATTCCTCTAAACTTCAGTTTCTACACCTATTAAATGGGATAACAGACACTTCCAAGCTGAAAGATTATTGAAATAATCAAATCATATGTACATAAGGAGGAAGCATAAATATTCACAAAGTGCAAAAGTAAGACTTAATGCTTTAAATTATTTCAACAAATTTCTCTTTAATGCAATTTCTTCTTCTTTTTTTTTTTGCAGTTTGTGGCCGGGGCTGGGTTTGAAATGGCCACCTGCGGCATATGGGGCCGGCGCCCTACTCACTGAGCCATAGGCACCACCGGCAACTTATTCTTAAATGGTAAAATTTAATTGATGCTAAGATTTTAAAAAAGAAAGCAAATTTGTAACTGATAGAAAAAAATAGTAGGAATGAGATAAACTTTCCCTCAATCCTGTTTTCCTTTGGAGGAAAATTTCTGTGTGGGAAGATGCCCCTGGGTTTCAGAGTGTGGAGAGGCAGCTCAGTGGGCACCCGCAGCCTCTCTACCCATTATCTTTCTTTCTGCTCCTAGACACGGGACTCTCTTGGTTGTCCTGCTGTGTCATTGGTCATTCCTCTTCTGTATCTTTCACCGGTCCCACTCTTGAGCTTGTCCTTTGCACACTGACTACTCAGGATCAGGTTTTCCCTGCTGCTGCATGCTTGTGACACTTGTGCTTCCCATGCCTAGGCTAGCCCAGGCTAGCCCAGGCTTCACTCCTGAGTCCCAAACTCCCATCTCTTGCCACCTAATCGATTTCTCAACTTAGATGTCTAATAGCATCTTGAGGTGAATATATTCAAATCCGAACTTGCTTTTGGCCTCTCAACCCACCCCCTACCCCATCCACTCACAGCCTTCCCCCCCTCAGGTAGGGGCAACTGCATCGTTGCAGGGGCTCAGGCCGCGTCCTTGAAAGTCCTGCTTGCCTCTTCTCCTGCGCGCACACCACACATTCAGTCCATCCAGGGATCGGTTTGGCTGGATGTTGCAAGCACATCTGGAAGTAGACTACATGTCAGCTCTTCGCCGCCACCACCCTGACCCCAGCGGCTGCCCCTTTCCTCTGGAAGGCTGAACTATCAACTGCTTATCTTAACTCCCCGCTTCTCCATCCACACACAGCCTATTCTCACACAGCAGCCAGAAGGCTCTTGCTAAAATACTTGCTCAGACCATGTCCTTCCACTCTGTGGCCACGCAGTTTGCTCAGAGTAAAAGCCCACATCCAGTGGACCACTATGCGCTGGTGTTAGAAAGGTCTGGCCATGGGCCGCCCTCCCGCGGCCCCTGACTGACCACTTGCCTTGTTCTTTTCCCTTCCACTTGCTCCACCTCAGCCCTGTCTTCCTCCTTGGTGATCTTCAAGAAGCCAACTGCCCTCTGGCCTGCCAGCGGGTGTCCAGCTGCCCCTTCCCTGCTTCTGAGGAAGGCCACCTAGTTGAAACCACACCCGCCACCCCCAACTCTATGCTTTTCATCCTGCTCTGCTTTCATTTTGTTCCCTAGCACACAGCACCTTCTACCATATGATATAATTTACTCCTTTACAACTTACATTAATTATGTGTCCTCCCCTCTCTAGAATGTAAACTCCATGCCATGGGAACCTTAATTTTGTTCAATAGAGTGAATAAATTAATAAATTAATCATACACTCACTAGATGATTAGAGACTATCAAAATTAGTCTGGGCTGGACATTCAGGGGAACTAAAAAGAATTAAAAAAGAAAATGGGTTCAGCGATATTTTTCAATAAAAGATTCCGTGCTGTGAATAGATTAAACTGCAAAAAGAAACTTATTGAAAACAAGTAAGGAAAGGAATGGGAAAAATGGGTAGAAAAGACTTGTGGTAAACTAGAAATCAAAAAACCTCCATAGAAGTCTCTACTCTGAGGCTTATTAACCACATGACCTAGGGGCGACTAAGATCTTCAGAAGCCCGCTGCATGGAATACTTGAGAAGCAAGGGTTTTCTAATCCATAAATTTGAAATGAACATATATTACTTTCTGAACTCAAAGAGATATCTATCTTCAGGTTTATAGGTAAACATGCCTTGTAAACTATTCAGTGCTTTATAAATACGAGTTATCATATTTTAATGTGGCTTAGGTTGACTTTTTTTTTTTTCTTTTTGGCTCTTAATTGGCAATCGGTGTTTAGCACATAAAAAGCCCTTGAGTGGTTTTCATTTAGGAAAAAGAAAATTGATCCCTTGCTACCTTAGCTTTTGACGGGAGGGGTCTCCCGTGAAATAACTGCTTTCTGCCAGTTTCCCAGCCGCACAAGCTTTGGGAAGCAAAATGCCCACAGCCGCCTTCTACATTGGCAAAAGAAAGGCATGAAACGTTCCCAAAGAGCAAACGGCTGTACAGCAGCTGCATAAATGATGACGAAGCACTTTTAGCAAAGTCTTAAATGAGGAGGCTGTCTTTTACTATGTTCACTCCTACATCATGTTATCTGTTTTTAATTAATAAATGTATTGATTAATTGGCCAGCAATTGAGGTCTTTAAAATTTAACAATGCGAGATAAGTAGCTAGAATCCAGCTGTACTGTTACTTCGTTTATTGAAGGCCTCCCCTTCAGGCCGGCTTTAAATTTGTTTTATGAAACTGATAATATTAAAATAACTTGAACATGAAAGTTTTAAAACATATTAGAAGCTCGATGTAGAAATCTGTAAACAGAGATAAATAAATATGTGAAGATCTTGCAAGCAGCTCCTCTGGCATTTATAATTCTTTGCTTTAAAAAAAAAAAAAAAGACACTCTCTTTTTAGTTGTGCTAGTGCCCTCTAGCGGTGGCTAGTGTGGTGTCTGCAGGATTATTAAATCATTCCTGGCCTTAAAAAAAATGTGCCTGACACCTCTCTCCCTCCCCGCAAAAGAAAAACAAAATCACCCTACCAAGAAAATCACCCATTTTTTACAATGTGTATCCATAGTAGAAAAATATAAAGAGAAAAATTAAGTAAATGAATCAGACATGATTAGAAAAAAAGCTTTGTACAATAATGGAATGCCAACAATTTGAAGAGAAGATTCCATCTATCTGGTGGTTCCTTACCTTTCAGGGTCAAAGATGAAGTTGAAAATTTTATATAAGCTAACGACTTTTTTCTCAGAAAAAAAGTGTGCATGCACCTATGATTTCAGGGGCTCGTGTAATACCTGAAGTTAAAGGCTTATGGGGTGTTTCCAGCTGTATACACTTCCCAGGTCCACAAGTTAAAAATTCTGAAAAGCCAAGTTTAAAGAAAATTTGGAGCAGGAGAAGTACATATGACAGAATGTGAAGTAAGACACACATCTGGTTCCTATACACACAGAATAAATATATGCAAACTCTGGGAAAGATGGACATTGAATTCATGGTAATTGTCACGTCACAGAAAAAGGAGGGTACAGAACAATAAAGGTGGCTTCAGTTTTGCATGTAGTATAGAATTTCTTCAAAAACTATTCAAGTATATATTGGCATAATATTATTTTAATAAGGCTTGGTGGTAGATAATGAATTTCCATTATTTTATTTTCTATTCTTGTCTATGTATCTGTTATACTTTCAATTTTAAAAAGTTTAATAAAAAACCTGAAATTATTCTAATTTAATAACATATGATCTAATTTCATTACCATGAAAAAAGAAGTTCACGTTCTGAGAAACATGTTTAATTCTATACTGCATAAAATCATCCAAACTTATTTTTTAAATATACACTAAAATATTAATAATAAGAAGGAAACCATTGTTCTCTTCACAGAGTCCTTAAGTAGAAAAGCTTTTATTTTTATGGCTATAATTTGATTTCTTGATAGAGAAAGAGGAAAAGGAGAAAATTCTTCTGAAACTAATCTTCTATTGGAACAAAATTTATTATCGATCCATATTCATTCTACTATGAAATATAATGAAAGTTTAGATAAGGCATTATTCTTTCTGGGGATTTTATATATATAACGAAGTCAGTGTGAAGCCAACTGTGTCATTGCTTGAGAGTCTGAGCCTAATAGCCGCTTAATTGATTCATGCTTGTAGCTGCACAGCCGCATGGCGTCCCGGAGCATTCAGAGGCTGCCTTAGAATACGTCCCACCACGATGCAAAGCAGCAGGGCTTGTGCCTCCCTTGATTTAAATAGAATGCTGGTAGAATGAGGCCATGCAGGGGATCTGGAGGCTGGTAGGGAAGAGGATGAGCTTCTGGTTCACCTTCCCATAGATAAAGCTGACAGCTCCTGGACAGGCCTGGGGAGGTAAATTATGACCATAGCGTTAATCAAGTATGGGGCAATACTTCCTGTTGGGCTCTGCGGTCATATCAGGGCTCCAGCCCTCGTGCCCTCTACTCTTAAGGAGAAGCAATGTTAATTTCTGAGGATTTTTGTTGGGCCATTGTGTTATAGCAAAGGCAGAAGTTTGAGTGTTACAGTAAAAGGCAAAACATTATTGCTTCTCTGGGTACATTCTCCAGATGGATGAAGTTTGTCAGAGACTCCACCCCTTTGGACTTGTCTCATTTCAACGACATCCCCACCAGCTGCTGCTCTAGCAAGAGAGCCTGGCCCTGCTGTCCACCTAGCAATTAACTCCTCCCACTGCCTCTCCTCACCACGCGCCCACAGGCCACTTCCTGTCTTGCCAGAAGAAGGCCTGGCCTGGGGTTAAGCGTCTAACTCTCTTTATTCCCCCTTTGGCTTTATCACTTTTTTTTTTTTAAACCACTAGAGTGAGAAGATCTGGAGGAACTTCTTTTGTTAGGCCTTTGTCAAAAGATACATAGGAATATTCTCAGCCCTATGTGCTCTAGCACAGGTTGCCAGGTCTAGGAACTTTGGCTCCAAATAGTAATAAACAGTGTGCAGAGGCCTGGCCTCCTCCTCAGTATTTATAATGTATCTGCCATGGGAAAGCTAGTGGGTGTGGTTGTGACTACAAGAAGTGGCTATTTGGGGACTTAGTGATCTTGAGTCCGGGCCTAACATCAAATCAGAAATGACTAACATACATTCTTGGAGCAGTGTAGCATCAGGGAAAGAAAAATGATGATGAAAAAAACATCAGTCTATTATTACCCTCTCAAGGCATGGGTCTACCAACCTGGCTTCTCCAAATACATGATATTTCTGATGTTTAGATATTTAACTTATTTTTATGCCTTCCTCAAGCAAGTTCTGTCTATCCTAAATGACTTGTTTTTAAATCAACCCTGTCTTAAAAAATATTCCTACAAAATATTGGTGTTGAATATTAATATAATAGGCAAATATCCAGCTTTAGACTACAGGACTGCATATTTCACCATCAGGTTTTTTTTTTTTTAAAGCAAATAATCTCTTACCCACATTGAATGAGAATTCACTTTAGACTCTCCTTCTCATGAGGCAGAGCCTGACATTTAACAATTCACACGTTTCATTTTCAGAGGCAAATGAATACACTGCAGTTAATTTGAGAGTTGATTCCTAGTCAGGAATGAATGCAGTAATGTGAGGGAAAATACCTTCTTTCTTTAGCTAATTGGAATACGCTGAGTGACTATAAAGTTACTCACAGTGCTATACATACCAAGTAGATTGTTCTCAGCCAAGAAGGGTATGGGATCAATGTGGCATCAGGATCTGAACCATATCCGGGATCTGTAGCAACAGGGATCGCATAGCACACTGAACTTCTTGAATTGTTTTTAGAGAAATTCAAAAGTTTATAGTACCAGTCTCACCGGAGCAGAACATTTTATTTTACATGGGAAAAACTTGGTTAGTGAAAAGAATTTGGTCTCTTCATGAAGGTTAACCTGAATTTGAATCCCAGTTTTTGTAATCAATGGCTAGGTAATTTTACTTAGGGTCTGGTACCTAAGCAAATACACCACAAATTTTGGTTTCTTCTAAAGCAAGTCTGTATTAGTTTCTCATTGTGACTGTAAAAAATTGCACATGTTTCATGGCTTAAAATAGCACAAATGTATTATCTTACAGTTCTGAAAGCCACAGTTCTAAAATCAGAGGGTTGGCGAGGCAGTGTTTCTTTCAGAGATTGCAGGGGAAAATCCACTCCATTTCCAGAATATTGCTCAACTACTATGGTATATTGAACATTAGGTAAGAAAAAGGAAAATCTCCTAAGCCAAATTGTCTACATTCATTGTAAAGACAATTAACCACATTATTTTTCTAGGGCAGCAATTTTCATACTTTTTGGCCCCAAAACTCCTTTTATACTCTTCAAAAGTACTAACGACTCTAAGAAGCTGTAGTTGATTCAGGCTGTATCTATCGCTATTTGTCATATTTGAATTAAGACTAGGATTATAAGAGTTCACAAAGAGCACGAGAATGCACAGTCCATCAGCCTTCAGAATGCTGTCACCACACAACATGGAGCCACCGGAAACTCCACTCCTGAGAGAATGAGAGTGAAGAAAGCAAACAACGTCTTAGTGTTTTGGTGAAGCGGTCTTTGACCTTGAAGTCTTCCAGAAAAGGTTTTAGAGGTCCCCAGGCCACACTGTAAGGACCGTTGTTCTAGAATACTTCATTGGATGAATGCCAAGATCAATCTTAAGAGAGAAAAATGTATATTTCAGAAGATATGAGCAGATATTGTCAAAAGTTTGTCCCTGTGAGGAAGAAGTATACTGCAGTAAATGAAAAAGAGATGACCCAAAATAGTAAAAAAAATTGTAGGCACTTCCAGATTGAGTTCATAATATCAAAGTAAATGCTCAGTAAGTGAATATAATACAACTTTTAAATAGTCATGCCTTTCTTTTTCCTGTCAATGTCAACATTTGTAAATTAAAAGAAATGTGATTTAAAATAATACATTTTTCTTTTTGAGACAGAGTCTCATCCTGTTGCCCTGGATAAAATGGCACAGCATCATAGCTCATAGCTACCTCAAACTCTTAGGCTCAAGCAATTCTCTTTCCTCAGCTTCCTGAAGAGCTGGGACTACAGGTGTCCACCTATTTTCAGAGATGGGGTCTTGCTCTTTCTCAGACTGGTCTTAAACTCTTGAGTTCAGGTGATCCACCTGCCTTGGCCTCCCAGAGTGTTAGGATTACAAGTGCGAGCCACACCATGCCCAGCCTCTAAAATAATAAATTTTATTGAAAGTGTAACATAAATACAGAAAAGTGTACAAATCATAAGTGTACAACTCAGTGAACTTTTGAAAAGTAAACGCAACTGTATAACCACCATCTGGATCAACGAACAGAATGTTATCACCATCCTTTCCCAATTATAGCTACTACCCTGATTTCCAAACAGCATCCATTTCATCAGCCATGACTTTGAGGGAATCAACTAAACATTACACCCTTTCTTTGGCAGATACACAGTCGGGAGGCTGAAGAAATATAAAAGAGGGCTGTGGGATGACTTGGATTTGGGGTGGATCCCTCCCTTCTCCATGAAGGGGAGCTGAGGTGGGCTAGATTGTGGACTCTCAGGTTGGCAGGAGTGACTAACTTGTCCCAAGGAATCTGAGGTGTGTACTAGGAGGGCTGGTATGTCAGGAGTGGAGGGTAAACCTGATTGGTCAGTGTATCTGGAGATGTCAGTATATTTAGGCCAAGGGAGAGCTCAACCATACCTTGGTAGTTTTAAGAAAACTCTGAGTAAGACTGAAGGAAGTATGGTCCCTCCAGCTAGATGAGCCATCACTGTCTAGGAGGGATGTCTGGGAAAGAAGAGAGTTTGGGAGTCTCTTGCAAGTCCTTTCTGGCAGTCAAATTCTTTTCACCCCAGCTCTACCATTAAAGGAGCTAGTTTAAGCCATCACTGTTCCACAATGATCCATCCTAATTGTCTTTATCACATAGGATCTCTGCAGGAAAGAGTAGAAACCAAATTCATTTTATTTCAATCATCCTCTTTTCTTACTTTCATGAGAGCATCCAGACTCTGGTCTGGGGCCCAGGTGATCTATATAGTTGAGCTCCTCCCTTCTTCAACCCCTTATCCTCTCCCTAGCATTTCAACCCATATACCCCTGGCCCTGCCTGAGGAACCTGTGGAGGGTATGGGCTGCCCCGGATGGGTTCTCACACTTTGTGACCTTTACAAAGAGAGGGCCAATAAGCAGAGAGAGAACTGAGGGACCAAGGCCAATCTCCAAAGTTCAGCGACCTGGTGTTGAAGTTTCCAATAGCCCTTGGGTGAAGAAAATATATCTCATCTAAACATGTATGAAACATTTGGGAGATATTTTCCCCTGATCTAGCTGAGTATGCTGTTTATGGGATCCCCAGACATTTGTCCCGTGGAATAATCACGTGAAACCATAGCCTGCTGAACCCTGGGAACATGTGCCCAGTGCTTATAAATACAGCAATTACACCAGGACACCACAGGTGAGACTCCGATACCACACAGGTATAATTACAGTCCACAAACCTTCACGAGGACCATTGCAGATGAGGGTAATGAAATCAGCCTCATTCTACTCCCTAATTAGATTTCTGGACGAAGATGTACAGCCACGCGGGACTCAGAAAGGAGCAGAGGAGTCCATAGCAGCTCTCCAAAGTGTGGTCTGAGAGTTGTTTGTGATTGGCTCATGATGATAAGTATAGAAATTGAGAGTGAAGATTTAACACTTGTAGAAAAGTTTGGCAATAATTGTATGACAGTGGAAACAAATAATAAACAAGTTTCTATTTTGTATGCCTGTTTCCATTTTCCATTCTTCCAGTACTTATAAAAGTATTGATTTGTGACAAATTGTATGAGGATGGGGTTGGGCATGCTGGTTCATCATCAAAGGTAATTTGTAAAGCACTGATCTAGACATTAGGCCTATGGACTGAAATTGAATTATTTTAGACAAAAGCACTGATTCCACATAGATATTGTCTTTTAATAATTTCAAGTTGATTAATCTCAGCAAAGCACTAAAGTCAGAATTTAATGTCAAGATTTGGATGTGACAATTTTAGTGCTAAATAGCAAATTAATTAGTAGTTATTATGCTCATAAGGCTATTCAATATCATTTTTTTGCCCAATCCAATGGTTTATAGGCTTTCATGAAGCAAGAACATTTAAGCAAATATAACAGCATACTTGTTTTCTGTGATGCTATATTCCATACGCAATAATAAAAATGCTAGCAAAAGTTAAGAGAAATAACTTTATTCCAGATAAATGAAACACAATTTAATTGAGAATATGGATCAGAAAACTTAATTTTAAAAAAGCAAGTTTCTCCCTTAGGTTCGTTTTATCTTTATAGTTCTATGCAAATTTTTAACAACTAATGCAGCTTTCATAGTGTTATTATTGAAGCTCACAGTTGAAAATGCTTGTTTATAACTGTTTATCTTACCAAACAGATAAACATTAAAGTGCTCTGTAATGGGTTTTGTTCTGAGTTTATCCATTGATTTGTAAAATTCAGAATGAGTAGATCCCCCTATGTTAGGCCTTTACATTTGCAAGCATAGGAGTTCAATCAATTCCGATTGGTGGAGTGGGACGAACATCCTTAGGTGAAAGAAAACATCACTTGATAACTCCTTTCATGTTCTTTAAGCTAAGAAAAGCGGTAGTGTCATTCAAATACCAACTTCCTATGAGAAGCACACGCTTTTTATTTTATCTCCCACATAAGGTAAAAAGAATAAGAAAATTCTACAAGCAGAAGAAGTTCCGTTGTATCTGAACATCTGATAGCCAGGCACATCAGAGACAGATCAGAAATGGAATGGTTTGCACTTTGTTCATGGATACAGCAGTTACTAAATGGACTTGTGCATGTAGTCATAAAAACCTAGGCTTTATACTACGAATTTCCCCTTTCCCTTGAATATTGTAAGTTTTCAAAGATTTTTGTTACCTTTCTCCTGATTATAAACGTAATACATGTTCATTATAGAAAGGCATAAGAAAGCAAAAATCACACATAGTCTTACCACATCTAGAGATAAGCATTGTTATCTCTTGTAAGATTTGTAAACATTGCTTTGCTTTTTGTTCCTATGGGTATACATGACTGTATTTCCTATTTTTTTTTCCCTATAGGCATACATGTTTATATTTCTACATACCTGAGAACATAATGTATATATACAGACACATATCTATATGAATACTATTTTTTTACTATTAAAATACAAACATAAGGTGAATAAAAATTATTGGAGAACATGATTTCCAATGGCTGCAAAATATTATATTGAGGTTATAATCATGTGAGTATTGCATTATTATTGAATATTTACTTTTTATAGAGGTTAAGAACAGGTTTTAGAGTTAAGCAGATTTGGCTAAGGTCCTGGCTGGCTATGCCACTTACTGGCTATGTGACCTTAGTCAAGTTGCTTAATCTCGCTAAACTGCAATTTTCTCATCTATAAAAATTGGGATTATAAACAACCTACTTTATAGGATTGTGATAGTAAGCAAGATAAGGCATATAAAAGAGTGTGTCACGCATCTGGCTTTTCTCACTAATGTTAATTGTATTGTGATACCGTGATGAAAGTCTAAGGTCAGATAGCTTTGGTTTAGTTTTAAAAATCATTTAATTTAGATAAATACCAAGAAGACTAAAAATAAGCTAGAAAGAATATATTTTTAAGAGTACATTGGGGTGGTGCCTGTGGCTCAAAGGAGTAGGGCCCTGGCCCCATATGCTGCAGGTGGTGGGTTCAAACCCTGCCCTGGCCAAAAACCTCAAAAAAAAAAAAAAAAAAAAAGCACATGTATTTTTCAGCTTTCAGTACCAAAACCAAAAGAAACTATTGGCCAATGTCCAGATTTTGTCATAATATGTAGTATTACTGATAAGCAAACTGATATGACAACATGGAAAAGTTAATGAATTTAAATGGTACAAGAACAAAAACATTTTGTGAATGAAATTGTCCAGCTGGAATTATTCGTATATCCTCAGTAAGTGTTAAAAATGTGAAGATCATTATTTGGATCATCCAGTAAAAAGGTGAAAGACAAATGGACATACAGACAACATTTTGCACACGTCCTCTAAGAAATTAAACACTTAGTATGCGATAACTGTGACCAGGGCACTGCCATCTTGACCCTCCCATGTTCAATTTTGTTCATCTCCTTTACCCCACAACTAACCAAGGAAAGTAGCTGTTTCTGTAGAGATGGTGACTTTACTGCAAAATACTTTCATATACATAAATCTGTTTGCTGTTTATGTCATCAAATATGGGGGAGAGGAAAAGAAAGAACGGAAGAACCTGAGATGTGTTCATGAATGTGAAAGACTGAATTACATTCCCTCAAAATGCCTACACTGAAGCCCTGACCGTCAATACAATTATATTAGGAGATAGGACTTTTAGGAGGTAATAAAGGCTAAATGAGGTCAAAGGGTAGGATTCCAATCCCATAGGATTGATATATGTAAGAAGAAGGAGAAGCCATATGTGTGCACTGAGGAAAGGTCATGTGAGGACACAGTGAGAAGGTGGCCGTCTGCAAGTCAGGAAGAGAACTCCCAGTAGAACCCAACCATACCAGAACCTTGTCTCAGACTTCCAACTTACAGAACTGTGAGAAAATAAATTTCTGTTGCTCAAGGGACTTGGTCTATGGTATTTTGTTATGGCAGCTAACACAAACTATAATAACATTTACAATTATGTTTATAATCTAGAATCCATGATTTCTGAAGTTCTAATGGATATTCTTGTAAGTATATATAAAAGGTATCCCTCATACACACAAAGGATAAGGAACTATCATAATTATCTCCCACAAACATTTGAAAAACTGGTAAGAAATAAAAGTTACTTATCCTAAAATTTGTTTATTATGTTTGTATAAGAATAGATATGTATAAAGTTGGAAATTCTTTGTCTACTTTATTTACACTTTTAAAAGAATCTGGGGCTAGGTCTGGTGGCTCGCACATGTAATTCTGCACTCTGGAAGGCTGAGGTGGGTGGATCACCTGAGCTCAGGAGTTCCAGAACAGCCCAAGCCAGAGCGAGACCCAGTCTCCAAAAATAGCCAGGCATTGTGGTGGGTGCCTGTAGTCCCAGCTATGCAAGAGCTGAGGCAAGAGGATCACTTGAGCCCAATAGTTCGAGGTTGCTGTGAGCTGTGTTGCAAAAGCACTCTACACAGGATGACAGAGTGAGACTCTAAATAAATAAACAGGCTCAGTGCCTGTAGCTCAGTGGCTAGGGTGCTGGCCGTATACAGTGGGGCTGGCAGGTTCGAACCCAGCCCAGGCCTGCCAAACAACAATGACAATACAACAAAAAAATAGCTAGGTGTTGTGACAGGCACCTGTAGTCCCAGCTACTCGGGAGGCTGAGTCAAGAGAATTGTTTAAGCCCAAGAATTTGAGGTTTCTATGAGCTGATACCAGAGCACTCTACTGAGGGTGACAGAGTGAGACTTTGCCTATAAATAAATAAATAAATAAATAAATAAATAAAAGAAAGAAAGAATTTGAGAAGTGAAGTTTCTAATGGCAGCTACTGCAGCGAATCTTCAAGATTCCCCTTGTGTAGTCCCTTCCCACATCCAATAAGGCTAACCTGGTAGGTCAATGGGACACTGGGGAAATGATACACCTAGCCTTCTGAGGCTAGGTCACAAAATATATTACAACTTCTACCTTGCTCTTTCTTAAGTAACTCACCTTGGTGGGTGCCAACCACCATGTTGTAGGATACTCAGGTAGCCCTAGGAGAGGGCAAAGTGGTGACAAGATGAGAAACTGAGGCCTCTGGCCAGCATCAACTCACCAGCCGTGTGAGTGAGTCACCTTAAAGCGAGTCCTCTAGCCCCTGTTATATGTGTGTGTTAGCTGATGTCTTGACAGTTAACCTCACAAGACACGTTGAGCCAGAACCACCACCTAAGATGTCCCAAATCCTTGGCCTTCAGGAAATTTATGGCATAATGAATTTTTATCATTGTTTTACACCAGTAGTTTGTTATATGTGCAGTGATAAATAGGTAACTAATACAGTAATTGAACTTGGTACAGCTACAAAATTATTTTTATTAGAGTGTTCAATTAGTTCATATCTACCAAGTAAGACTTTATTTCATGATGTGTAAGAAGAATTTAGAATAGCAAGTAAAAAAAAATGTATAGCAACTTTGGGTCAAGTAGGGAAATTTAAAATCCAGCATTTTACAGGCACATCTTAAAGAGGAGATTCAAGTGCTCTATGAATACTATATGAAAAGATATCTAATCTCTTTAGTCATTAGGGTAATTCAAATTAAAACAGCAATAATAAACAACTGAACACCAACCAACACCAAGGGCTAGAATGAAAAAGAATGATAATACTAAGTGTTGCTGAGGATATGGAGCAACCGAACTTCACCCACTGCTGAACACAGAGTGCAATCACTATGGTAAGCTTTATGGCACTGCAGCAGGTACCTAAACTAAACTCATAAATGCATACACTGTGACTTAATCCATCCCATTCTAGTAATGAACTCAATAGAAATATATAGGTATGTGCACTAAAAAATGTACAACAATATTAGTAGCCAAAAATGGGAAACAATCCAAATGTCCAATAGTGGTAGAATGGATAAATTGTGATGTGTTCATACAAAGAAATACTGCACAGCAACAAGAAATAAAGAAACTATAGACAAACATAACAACAGTTATAAACCAAATATGTAATATTGAGTGGAAAGAAGCCAGTGTTTTAAAACAAAGAGTGCACAAATATAATTCCATTCATATTGATATAAAGTTTAAAAGTAGGCAAAACAAATTGATGGTGATGGAAATCAGGATAATAGTTACCTTTGGGGAAGAAGAGGAAGTGGCTGTATGGGACACAGGGTGAGAAGCTTTTGGGGGCTGATAATGATCTATTTCCAAATTGGTGGTTATACAGGTGTAGTCACTTAATGGAAATTCCTCAGGATATATACTTAGGATCTGTGTACTTGTCTGTCTGTTATTCTCAGACAAAAAGTTTACTGAAAGAGGCGGCACCTGTGGCTCAGTGAGTAGGGCGCCGGCCCCATATACCAAAGGTGGCAGGTTTGAACCTGGCCCTGGCCAAACTGCAACAAAAAAAATAGCCAGGCACTGTGGTGGGCACCAGTAGTCCCAGCTACTCGGGAGGCTAAGGCAAGAGAATCCCCTAAACACAAGAACTGGTGGTTGATGTGAGCTGTGACTCCATGGCACTCTACCAACGGTGACAAAGTGAGACACTGTCTCTAAAAAAAAAAAAAAAGTTTACTAAAAAACACCCAGGGTGGTAATATATCAGCCTTAATTTCCTCATTTTCATGGTTGTACTCTCATTAGATGGGAAAATACTCTTGTTAAAAACGACATGCTGAAGTATTAAAAGGCAATTGGGCACATGTTTGTAATTCTCAAATGGCTTTGTAGTAAAAATATAAAATATGTAAATTATATAAAATTTATGTAGAGAAGAATATATGTATATATACATTATAAATAGAAGAATATATATCTCTGTGTGTGTACATATATACATTTATACATATATATGATATGTGTGGAGAGAAAGAGAGAGAAGCCAGCAATGAAACAAATATGGCAAAGAAAAAAAAAAGGAGGGGAGTTGGGATGAAGGGGATGTAATAATTCATTGTGTTATTCTTGTAATTTTTCTATGAATTTAAAACTACTTCAAAATAAAACATCAAAAAATATGTTTTAAAAATACCTGACACTTTCACATGCTAACTGTATTTACATGGGGAAATGGTGGACTTCTCTGTTTCAGAAGGCTCTTCTCTTAAGTGGAGATATCAATGTCTATTTTGAAGGCTAGTACAATGATAGAAACAACAGGTAACAGTCACATAACTTACCCTAGGTCACACAGTAAGTAACTATGAGGCAGGATTTGAACCCAGGAATTCTGACTCCAAAGCCTCCATTCTCGTCTAGTGCACAAATCATAGTGAACATCACATAGCAGATGCTACTCATGGTACCAGGGATAACAATGTCCAGGCTTGTATAAATTTCCTAGAGCTGCTGAAATAGAGTATCACAAACTGAGTGCTTTACAGCAACCCAACTTTACTCCTTCACAGTTCTGAGACCCGAAGTTCAAAGTCAAGGTGTTGGCCAAGGCACATGTATGCTCCATTTGTAGTATCTAGGGGAGGATCTTTCCTTGCTGCTTCCACTTTATTGCAGTCCCAGGTGTTCTTTGGCTTGACAGCAACATAGTTCTCTCCTTCCCTCCATGCATGGCCATCTTACCTTTGTGCATGTGTATGTTCCTTATTATTATTATAAGAACACCAGTCATATTGGATTAGGGCTCTACCTAACTCACTATGACCTCATTCTAACTTGATTACACCTGCAAACCATTTATTTCCAAATAAAATCAAATCACAGGTATTGGAATGAAGCATCATAACATAACTCTGGGAGTACACAATTCAACTTCTAACAATGCTTCATAACTTCCTGCTGTTTTCCTGCCACACAAAGTAAATTTAACTGCAGGGCTCACCCACTGATTCCTGGGGAGAGAGGAAATGATGCTTGGACATGAAAAGAAATCCTGTCAGGGCTCTTCCTTCTGTTTAAAGACAAGAAATGGAAGGCTCCATTTTGTTCTCAGAAATGCGACCATTTCAAAGTCAACCCAGTTCTTTCAGCATTAAAGGGTATGGGACTGGACACAGTGGCTCACACCTATAATCCAGAACTTTAGAGATGCTGAGGTGCAGGAGGATTGCTTGAGGCCAGGAGTTCAAGACCTAAGCAACATAGCAATAATTTCCTGTATTAAAACAAAATAAATAAATAAGTTAATTAAGTAACTAAAGGGTTACCAAGGGCAGATGGCTCAAGAGTGCTTGAAAAAGGCACAGTTAGGCTGAGTGCAGTGGCTCACACCTGTAATCCTAGCACTCTGGAAGGCTCAGGCGGGAGGATCCCTTGAGCTCAGGAGTTCAAGACCAGCCTGAGCAAGTGCGAGATCCCATCTCCACTAAAAATAGAAAAATTAGCTGAACATGGTGGTGGGCATCTGTATTCCCAGCTACTTGGGAGGCTGAGGCAGGAGGATCCCTCAAGCCCAGGAGTTTGCAGTTGCCGTGAGCTAGTATGATGTCACAGCAGTCTAGCCTGGAGCAATAAAGAGAGACTCTATCTCCAAAAAAAAGAAAAGGAAAGGAAAAGGAAGGGAAGGGAAGGAAAGAGAAGGGAAAAGATGGAAAGGGAAGGGAAGAAAAGGAAAGGAAAGGAAAGGAAAGGAGAAAATAGAGAAAGAAAGGCACAGTGTAGAGGAGTAACAAAAAGGTATTAATTACCACTCGGGGTAATAAATATAAAGCATGACATATTCCTGAGCAGGGAACCCTAGAAGATTATATTTAGGTGAAGGTTTCTCTTACTCTCTGAAAAGTACCTTTGTCCTTAGAAACACTCATATATGTGTCTATGTAAGTATTGGATTTGGTACTTGGAAGTTTCCAGCAAGACGGTATATCTCTATTTAACTCTGGAGTGAGGGTGGGAAAGGGAGAATCAAGGAGGTTTGACTTCAAGTCTAGAGTTCATTTTACACTGTCATGTCGCTGCCCCCACGGATGACATTCAACCTTGGATAATTCGTATTTTCAGAAATGTTGTGCTGTGGCTTATTATGTCTAGAGATTACATGGTAGAGAATGAGAAAGACATATTCCTATTTTTAGGGAAGAGTTTTTCCCAAGGGGAATTAGAGACTTCTACATTCTGGATTTGAACAAGAAAGCAATTGCTGAGAAAGATGGAATTGAAGGCAGGAGATCAAGGAAAGAAGGTGAGTTGAATCCACAAAGGGAATTTTTCACAAAGCTTCTGACTTTGGGGCCCTCTTCCCTTGGGGATAATGGTATGCAACACACAGGTTAACATTTTTGTGTGTGTGTTGTAATTCTATTTATTCCCAACACAGTAGGTGAGTCAGACACATCTGTACAGTCTAGTGTGGCAAGTGTGTGGAATTAAAGGATGAAGTAACAGAGTAAGTGTGGTTAGATGTTGCTTCCTCTGGATCCAACCACTGGAGACCTGTTTTCCAGGATACAAGGCATAGTCAAGAGAAGTTGTCATACTGAGTTATCACACTCAGGAGTTGCTGGATGATGAACCACTTTCCTAATATTCTATGGAAAAGTAATCTTAGGAGACCCATGGATGGGAAAGGGGAGTGTGATTTTTTTCATAAACATTTATAAATACTTCCCCCAAGGCCTCACCACTTCATCATTTACTATCTCTTACTATAGGTTCACATTTTGTATTTAAAAAAATTATCAGAAATTTGGAGGAAAGGCAAAATGAGCATTCTGTTATTTTTTTATATCAGGTAAAAAAATCTACCTCAGAGCTGTCTGAACCTTCTTTGACTTACCATTCGCTACTGATTAGTTTCTATGTGAAGTCAGATGTTTAACTTGTACCAACTGATAACTCCAAAAGATTTCTGTCCAGAAGGGAAGCTAACCCTGAAGGTTATGGTTTACTGCCATGTAGGAATGTTAACTAGATTTGCATATAATTTATCAATCTAATTTCAGTCTTTATTTATTGTTTTATTTGCTACACGTATTGATCTGATATTCTTGTTTTGTTAACCCCTTGCTTAAGTAAAAGTTTGATTCAGCCAATTTACATTTATACTTCAAAATTATACATTAATAACCTTGTAACTTGTAGAAAAACCTATCAAAAAACATATGCTTTCCATTTTGAGCCCAGGTGGTTAGAGGTACAATGGGAAGGTGGAGAAGGGAAAGAAAAATACAATTCAGGGAGTGCATTTGTAGCCTGAAAAATCAAACTTAATATCATAATATTTTAAATTTGACTACAGTGACTAAGCTTCCTAAATTTATTTTAGCTGGTGGGAGTATGTGGATGATAGCAATGACTTTCAGTAGGTGCATGAGGATTTTATGTTTATTAAGAAAGGAATTATGGATTCAAAAGAATTGCAAAACATCCCTTTAGGAAATTGTTCAGTATTACAAACCCCATACCTGGAAGTATGATATACTATTCTGTTTATTACTGCTTTTTTTCCTTAATTTTATAAACAAACCAAACTGTTGTGCTTGCCACAATATGCTTGAAGACTTGATCTTTTTTGGTGTACCATAAATAATCATTTCATAAGTTACTGTGGTGTGTGACCAATTAACTCAGCTTGTTAGTTACTGTGCTAATGAGGCCAAGGCCTCAGATCTGATGTGCAAATGATCAGGCCAGTCTTGCAAATTCATGCTGTGCCATTAGTCACGAAAGGGACCTAATTAGTTTGAATGTGAATGAAATAGTAGAAATGTATTGGCTCTCAAATATTTGCAACTGTATGCCCCCAAATTCACAGATCCATCGCATTCTTTATCCTGGTTTGAAAGCTACAGAAACATGGCAAACCTAGTGCTGTCTATAGCCAAGGACTTCTTCCTTATTTTGGTCTTCTTATTTTTTTAACTAGTGAAGGATAATGTTCATTATAAAATGTCATAGAATGCTTTAGTTTCAATAATCTTTTTGCCAAAATATTAATAGCTAAAGCTTCTCTTGTATAGAAAAATTGTTTTTGCTCTAACAATTGTCATAAATTAGAGCTTTATCTATTTAACTCACTGTGACTCATTTGGTGTATCCAGAGATTGTGGATTCCCTGCCATCAAATCAGCCTTAAAAGGTGTTAAATCCCTCCAGAGTCCTTATTCCTTTAGGTGACTTGACAAAATGAACTCTCCTCTCCCTGTCTGAGGATTCAGTGGCCCTGGGTATCTTTACATAAGGGGGATATTGGTTTTCCGCTTTATCTGACAAAAGAGGGGGATGAGGAGGGAGGGAAGGAAAGAAAGAGAAATAGAGAGAGTGAATTCTTTCTTGAAATATGGAGACATATTCCTATCTCCTATATCAAGTATTTTTATCACTCAATTTCCTACACTCAATCCAGCAGGATTCTGTACCAAAAGCAGCAGATTTCCTAAAGTCTATTTGGTACTTGCTTTTTGTCCAAGTCTATTTGCTCTTTAACATGTCATAATGATGCCAGAATGTCAGGCTCTTGGTCTCGGCGATTCGAAGAAGGAATCGACGGACCACAAGAGTAGTGGTAAGTCAGGATTTATTAACAAGAAAGGAAAATTAGAAGTATAAGAAAAACCAGACCTCCAGGCAAAGAGGACCCAGGAAAGGAACAAGCTCTCTTGTTCCCTCTCTGAGGTCCCGCCTAGGTCTGCTTGGAGAGGAACAAGCTCTCTTGTTCCCTCTCTGATGTCCTGCGGAGGTTTGCTTCTGAGCTCTCTGCTCAGGGGTTTATATAGTCCCAGGGAGTTGTTTTGACGGAACTTCTTAGGGCGTGGGTCTTCGTCAGTTACAGCCAGCTGTCCAATGAAGACCCAGGCCCTGGAAACTGACATGATATTGACCAGTCAGATGTGCAGGAAGAGCAGAC
>CAUYRH010064994.1:0-10424 GCA_963574655.1 Perodicticus potto | reverse complement strand
TGGGGAAAGGGGCAAGGGAGGGGAGGGGAGGGGGGAGGATGGGTGGAGGGAGGGTGGTTAGTGGGATCACACTTACGGTGCATCTTACAAGGGTACAAGTGAAAATTACTAAAGGTAGAATATAAATGTCTTCATATAGTGATTAAAAGGCCAAGTAGGCTATGTTAAATAATTCAATGAAAATATTTCAGATTGTATATAAAGTCAGCACATTGTGCCCCATGATTGCACCTATGTACACAATTATGATTTAATAAAAATTAAAAAAAAAAGAGTACAATAAACTGGATCCTGAAAAGTGCAAAATGGATAGCTGTGGAACATACGATGACCTGCCACCCCAGCAAGTGATTGTGCAGGAACAGAGGGGTACCTGACCACTGAGGTGGGACTCACCCATGAGGCACAAAAAACCATGGAGAGGGTTTGCGGAGGGTAAACAGAATATAGTGAGCACAGTCAGAGGTAATTGCAAGTGCAGAATCTATTCTTGTGTTGTGACTGAAACTTACACACAAACACGTATTAAGCTATCGTCATTTTTAAAATCCACTAGTTTATCAACCACTTAATTTTTTGTCTAGCAGCTCTCAGGACCTTCCAGAATCACACCCTTTTCATTTCCAGATCACTCAAGGGTAACTCTTCCAACCCTTAGTAATTGCCACAGGTATATGACAGCCTGTTTTATTTGTCTGGAACTTTAAAATCAACTGAAATTGGGTCACCATGCTAATGTTTCATCTTGTTCCTCTGTCTAGATTCTAGAATAACAGGTTTCCAGACTACATATTTAATAATTATTAGCATTTTATCCTCTTGGCCCGATTATTGGCCCAACTCTCTCATAGTTTTCAGATATGGATATCTAGTTTAACTTGAAAATGAGGAGGTTGTTAAGCCTAAAATTTCCAAAAAACGTTACTCTTTTAAAGTTTTAAAATAGTTTCCATTTTTCGTTGTTCAAGTATTGCCAGTTGAATTCTTCCCTTCCTCCTAAGTGAGCCAACTGACTCTTGGCTTAGCCTAAAGTTTGTTCTCCTCTACTCATACTGTGATCTTGCCATTTATAAAATTATACACGATTGCATATTATATATGTGTATATATACATAATAGTTTTTCCTGTGAAAAATAGTTGAGTGTTCAAGAGTGTTTAAATGGTTAAAAAAAAAAAAAGTGCTATTTTCCAGTTGGGTCAGATGCCTCTCTCTTTCTCACTGAAGGATGTCCTAAAGTTACATTTCTTATGCGAGAAAAGTCTGAACTCGTTTTCTTAGGTGGAAGTGGCAGAATATACATTCAAGAGCCCTTTCTTTCTTGGAGTCTAGAATAAGAATAAGGTCTGTCCCAACCATCTATATATCCACACTAAATTTGTAGCAGAGGATGGCTCCTTTTTTTATTTTTTAGTATCTTTTTATTTCTTTTTTTTAAAAATCTGATTTATGGACTCTGTAATTGGGCCTATGGCATTTCCATCAATCTTTGGTAAAGAAGGGATGGTTGGTTTGCTAACCACATAAGAAATCAAGACATCTTTGTTTTCTTTAATAAATGCAGACTTCTTGAGGCAGTTTTAAAGAAGTTGTTAAATTACTTTTTACCCCAATTTGACTTTATAACTGTTCGAAAAAGGAAAATAAATTGTCTTTACTGAGTAAATAAAGTAGTATATATAGGACATTATGTTAGTGTTTTGTTGTTTTATACACACACATATATACATGTATATACTCATATAAAAGCATTGCAGTGTAACCAGGTCATTATTAAGTACTAGATTCTTAGAAATCCTTAGCCTTTTAACTGAATTTATTGACAATAATAAAGTGGGCAAACCTTTTTCATTGGTGAGATGATATTGAAACCCTATCTACTTTTGAGGGCAGGGGAGACTATGGAATATTGCAAAGCTTCTTTAAGCTTGCTGACTGTTGCTGTATAAGGCCTCAAAAGTCAACCACTGTATCTGTCTGTAGAAGGTCAGAGACAAGAAGCCCTCACTGTTGCCCCTGCTCATAGTATTAGTTGACAAGAGCCCCCAGGAGAGATTTTACCTATTGGCCAAAGAGCCTGAAATTCCAGAGAAACCTGGGAATGAAAAAGGGAAAGGTTTATGTTTATCTGTTATCCAGAAGAGCTAATTTCTAGCTCTTTCTCAGTTACGTAAAAAAGTTGAAATTGAATCGAAAGAAATCTAAAGAGCCTAAAATTCCAGAGAAACCTGGGAATGAAAAAGGGAAAGATTTATGTTAATTTGTTATCTGGAAGAGCTAATTTCTAGTTCTTTCTCAATTACATAAAAAAATTGAAATTGAATCTAAAGAAATTTTTTATAAGAAATTATTTTTATTATAATACTATTTTTGTTCTAATTATAATCACATGAATAGGGTATCCCAAAGTTGCCATACATAGGGAAATTGTAGCTAAATGTACCTTTATGTACAAAATATTCATTACAAAATTTTACAAAATATTTATGAAACATTCTGTACGTGTTGGCCGCCTCTTTCTACACACACACACACACACGAATCTTTTCTTCCACTCATGGCAAACATCGTTCCAAGATTCCATGATACCAGTTGTTATAATGTTTCCTATGTATGACGACCTTTGGGACATCTTATGTTAAGGATAATACAGGAAGTGTGTGCAAAAAGATAAAGGAAGTTAAGATCCCCTGTAGTTTTACCACCCCATGATACTATTATTACTATTTGGATATTTCTTCTCCTGGTATCCCTCCAAGTGAGGAAATATCTATATAGCAATATCAAAATAGACATCAACAGAGATAGAAAGAGAGTGATGCCTAAATACATAGATGCCAAAATACCTTTTCTGTTGCAAAATTCGAATCATATCATATGAAATTTTTTCAATTGCTATTAGAAAGTCCCTTAAATACATGTCTGATGGGTAGCTGTCAGCCAATTTGATAAAAATCCATTAGATAATTGTAATTAGCTGTAACATATGCAATAATGTAATGCATAGACATTGGTCTCGAGAGACTTTTATTGTTCCCTTCACTTGTACAGGAATGCACAGAAAGGTAAAATTTAATTAAATTCATGCTTGATTAGGAGCTTAGAGAAAGGTTTTCAGAACAGCCCCAAGACATAAGCACATAGTAGAAAATCTGTCATTGTTTATTTGAGGATGCACTTCAAAGAAGTACAATTATTTTGAAATAATTCTCAAAATATTCTTCTGTATCTTAGCCCCTATTTAGAGCAAAAAATGTGAGGTTCAGATAGCTGCTTACCGGTGGCTTTTAGGCCTTTAGTTCACCAAGTATTTATTTTCTGAATCCCTTCCCCACCACTCTTCCCTGTCTTCCTAGGACTCCAGTTACATATATGTTGGCTTACCAATCCTCTGTTAATTAAAAAATAATTTTTTTTTCTATCCCTATATTTTAAGTTCACTGATTTTTTTTCCCTTCTTCAGTGTCTAGTTAATATCATCTGATGTAATTTTTATTTCAGACATTATGTATTTTCTTTCTCAAATTCTATTTGGGCTATTTTCATAGCTTCCATGCTCTCTTTTTACCATATACATGTTTGAACATATTCATAAAATATTTATCAGCTGTGTTATTACATTTGGCTGCTGGTCATTCCTACCTTGTCCTTTCTGGGTGTATTTGTGTTCACTGATTTCTTCCTCCTCTGTACATACAGGATAATGATCAAATGCTGGGATTGCAGATTTCCCATTGCTGGGTCCTAGGTATATTCATATTCCTCTTGAGAATGCTGCACTTTGTCCTGAAATGCAATTAGGTTGTTGGGAGTCGGTTGATACCTTCTTATTTTTAAGTTATGCTCAGCCAGGTCTGGAGCAGCCTCACTCTAAGTCAGGGTTGCTCCAGCAACTTTGCCCAGTGATACATGTATTGTGAAGTCTCTGTACTCTGGCTGGTGCGAATCTTGAACTATTTCCAACCTTGTGAATTCTGATAATTCTTCCTCTCATGCTTTAAATAAAATTTTTATTTCTTTAATTTAGCCATAGTAAGTTCCATAAAATTATAAATAAAAGGGGAATAATGTTTCCTGGTATTATGTAAACAGGAGAATATATCCTATACAAGACATTAAAAGTCAGGTCAAATTACCAAAAAGAATTGATTTAAGACTGAAAGTAGAATTATTCATTTTTGAGAAGGTGATACAATGTACAAAGAATGAAATCTGGAATAATATGTTCCAGGTATTCAGAAAGAGAAAATTTAGAAATAGGGAGGTCAGCTAAGTAGCTGATTAAGTAAATCCAGGTTACCAATAAAGCTAAGCATTGAGTAGTAGGGGGAAAAAAGATGAATATGAAAAACATTTGGAAGGAAGTAATTATTTGGAAGGAAAAACATGTGACAAATGAAATTGAACAATATTTGGGAGTGGAAAGAAAGGAGCAAAGATTACTCCAAAATTTCTAACCAGTGTTGTACCAAAACCATGGGCAAGAAAAGCAACTATACAGGGGAGATGAGTAAATTTGGGGCATTGGTTTTATGATGAAGGCAACATTGCCAAATTAAAATGCCTCAGAGGCAACGGAAAGGTAACAGGTTTTTCCACAGATAATAGACCTGGGTAAGGAACATAAATCTGGATGACAAAGACGTGGTCAGTAAGGATGGGTTTCATCGTTTTTCACATGTATTACTGTTCAAAATTCTGTCCTCATGTCCATCTTACTTTAGTCAAAGAAAAACGAATAATAATATTTTCTCTATTTTAGATTTTGAATGCCTTTCATTTTCTAGATTTGAAAAGGAATTACAAATATCAGAATAATGCAAGGGAGGCTCTTCTTCTGTATAATTACTTACACAAGTATTGGAAGCCTCACATGAAGTGTTGTGTTTGAGGGAACTCCAGCCCATATTCCTTACAGAATGTTGGCTAACCTTCAAATAAACAAACCTCCAAATAGTTCAATAGTCACCACCAGCAGTTGCCAGGTTAATGCTTTCATTTCCTTCTGTGGCGCGTTTCCCAAAGAATCTGAGCCTTTTGTATTTTGAGGAAAGATTTCATATGGCAGAAATAGGCTCAAAAAGCACAACAGATTTTTGTGTTGATCAATTCACAATAAAGAAGCTTCCAGGATACATCTCACAATTGCCTATTCTCTGAAACTTTCTAGGGTAACAAAGCCTTCCATGCCACTACTCTATTATACTATTCCAGGGGACAGTAGAAATCACCTACTCCAAATGCTTTATTGGGTAGATGAAGAAATAATTGGCATGAAGTGATATAGTTACTGTGCCTCCAGGTTAGAGGCACAGTTAGAAGCAGAATTAAATTTCTCGTTTGACTCAGCGCTACTTGCTATACTATTAGCTCTGCTCTTTTGAGAACATTTTTATAAATATTCTTGAGATAAGAAGATGCCAGTGAGACATGATTTCTTTGATTTATTCACCTCAAATGTCCATATCTTACATTGTCCTGGTTTTCTATTGTACTCATAAAGCACCTGGTTAACACCGGGTAATCCCCAATTGGCCTGCAGTGATTCAGTTGATTTCACAACACATCTAAAAACAAGCTTTTTGCTTATATCTTTTTTGTTACTACATGCCTTGAGTCTGATTATAACGTAAACTTCTAGTTTCCATGGCTATAATAATAACAAAGTAAATGTTCTCCCACTTTAAAATGGTGGGAAACGTTAACAAATAATGCTTTCTGATTTGTAACAAATCACAATTAGCTCTCCTTATAGACAGACCTCAACTGACAAATGATTTTTATTCCGAAAGTCCACAAGCTGGTTATCAAAAACCCTTATTTTTCTCAACAGTGTTAATGTGGCAACGATGTTAATATAAACAATATTATTTCTATGGAGTATGTGTGTGCAAATTTTAAGGGCAAACTAATAACTATGCTTCATTTATATCACTGGTTTTATATAAAAGTTTTTTAAGTTCTTATATTTGTTGCCAATAATATCTCTTCTCCAACCCTAGTGAAAGGTGGGCTTTTGGACCCTACCCAGGCACAGTCACAGCTCCAGGAGAGAAAGGAAGGAGAGAGGGAGGGAAAATGGCTGATGAAATCTCACAGCAATGTTTGGGCTGCTTCAACAGCAGCTGCTACATCAGGGGATGGCCTGGATTCAGGGAAGTGGTTTTGAGGACAGATTCCATTTAGAGGATTCACCTGCGAGGATGCTAAGGGAAAGTTCAAGATCTGTGGACCTTAATGGTAGCTGAGATGTCCATTGGCAACAAGAGCCCCTCTGTCAATAAGGAGGGGGAAGGGAGAGCCCCCACAACAGCAAGTGTAATGCAGGTTTTATGTTGTATGGGCAAAAGCCAGGAACTATCTGCAGTTTCCACAGTTTGGCACTGAAACTACAACCCTGAGGAGCTGAATTTATTTCCTTGTTACCATTTCAATAAATATACATTTAGTTCTAAATACTAGTTTTAAAACATGCTACAAATTCAGCAAACTATAAAAGAGAATATTCCTAGTTGGAATGATTTACAGATCCCACAGTTCAGGTCATAATCCAGTGTAGGAGCTGAATTTTATTTATCAGTATTTTAATCTTCATGTGTGCTAATAACCATGTTGAATTGCCACACAACTCTCATTAAACAGACTGGAAAAGAGTGGTACATGAAGTTCAAGAATTTAGCCTTTGGTCACAACCATGTCGGCAGAAATGCAGTCATTCGCACTTTACTTAGCAATTCAAGTGGGTAGAATTTTCTGTTATAGTTACAGGCTTTTGCAATATTTCCTATTTTGAACTATAAACGTGATATCCTTTGGTGAAGTTTAATTATACATTACTTAAACAGTTACTTTTTAAGCTACACAAGAAACTTTTTCTTTTGAGTTCATAGTTCACAAGTTCAAAATATTTGGATTATGAGGTGAACATAATTTTCTCTTGTGTTAGTCTCAGTTACCTGGTAAGTATACAATCAACACATTGATTTCATATAAGTAGAACTTACCAAATTCTCTTTTTACTTCAAGCCTATGTTAGATGTTCCTATTGCAAAAATCACCATCTAGAGAGACTCAAATGGAGCTGTAATTGATCCTAAGTGCCACAAGTGTCAAAAGTTTGATACGTGCTCAAGGTCATTTGTTCCGGCAGGATTCTGATGTGCCTCCAGTGTCTGTGTCCTCAAGATAGGCCACAAACATAATGTCTTATAATACTACAAGAATCATCTGACCTCTTTTTAAAAATTATTGGCATAATGTGAACTTTCAACCTCCTCTATGCCAAATCCTACTCTTGTGTCATGCGTTCCTTCTACCCCCACCGAAGGATCTCCCACTGAAGCTACTTTTTCCCTTCTACTGTGTCTATCCCCTTTCCATTATATGGAGCAAGACAAATAAATCTGCTCAGAACTCCTTCCTGACAAACTGTCGTAGGCTGCCTGGTTAGTAGCCATCAGACGAACATGGAGCTGCTCACTCGGAATATCCCTCGCCTGCCTTCCCTCTGAACACATGCCATATTCTATTCGAGACAGAAGCTTTCCTAGCTGAAAGAATCTGAGCATTGAACCAGAGCTAGGCGAAGCATTGGGGACAGGGGGTGAGTTCGGGTTTGGGACAGATCATGGTGTCACATGCTGACACCTGTTCAGCTGTAACACCAAAAGGGCAGACACCTAAGTCTGCACAGTTTGTGCTCCACCTGTTTCCCATCGGTCTTTGGAGGGCAAGCCACACAGATGCTCTCTCCTTCCAATTCTAGCCCCTTCTATCATGTACCCTCCATCAGCTATTCCACATGTGCCTTCCTGTCATGTACCCTCCATCTGCTATTTCCCGTGTGTTATCCCCAAGCCAATCTACCCTAAGATATGTTGCAAAATAAAGAGCTCTCGACCTCCTTTATCTTTTAATTGATTGCACATAATGCTAGAAGTCCCTTGAATGTCAATGACTCTTTCTGCATCAGGAAGGGGAAAGCTCTGGTCTGAGTTTATAGTCCCGTTGGAACACATGCAGAAGTTTTGGAAAGAAAAGATTCAGATGTGGTTAAGGTAAGGGTGAACATTTCTATTTTTGGCCATGGATTATTTTCTAAAACCAACTGAAATTAAGCCAAATTTGCCACTAAAATTATTTTTTTCCTCTTGGGAGTTACGCAACCTAGTACTTACAAAAAACATACTTCCGGGGGGTGGAGCCAAGATGGCGGTCTGTAGCCAGCTTTCTGCAGATGCTCCCATCCAGAAGGAGAGATAAAGGACAGAAATTGAGCAAGAAAACCAACGGTTTGGAACTGAGCCAAAAGAGAAGGTCGAAGAATGCACATCATCCCTGCTGGAGCAACCTGTGACCCCAAGGATACAAATAAAAGGTACCAGAGCACATCACCAAGTGGACAGGAGTCCCCTCCCCCATGAGAGCGGCTGGCACGATAGGCCATACCTCCATACAAACAAGCCAGCAGAGTTCAGATGTCCCCCCACTCTACCCCACGGGAGAGACCCTCTAAAAACTGGACCTCCTTCCCCTAGTAGTGTGCCACGGCACTCTCCTGCGAGGCGTAAAACTGTATAAAAACTGCATATATTCTCTACCTGCAAGTTGGAACTCCCGGCACTCCCCTCCACTCTCACCCTGAGGTCTGGAGGTCTGTCCCACACAGAGTCCAGATTCTTGGAATCTTTCTTGAGGGGTGTGGACAGGGCACGGGCTGTACTGGTCTGTGCTGTTTTCCCGGCTCGGGATCGGTGAGAGGAATAGTGAGCTGAGAGGTGGCCGAAGTGGAGAGGTGGTCCCCTGAGGCACCAAGCGGCAGTGCTGAGAAAGCTTTACTAAAGTTTGGCGGCCACACCAGGCCCTCAGGGGATAACAGCTGAGACAAAGGGCTGAATCTCACAGACTGAGTCAGGACTATTAGAGGCCCAGCGTCTCTTCCACAGGGCAGAAATTCTGCGAACCTGTTCTGTTCTATCAGCTTTTTCATCTACTTTACATCAATCAGGGACAGGGCTGGAACTGAGTGAATCACCCCAGTCCCTTTCAAGTACCCAGGTTGTCAGGCCTTACCTCCCCCCTGCCAATACTGACATAACTGGTGGACTGGCTGAGGAGCCACAGAGCCCCGTGTGACCTAGGCAGGCACAAACCTCTAGAGCATCAGCTCATTGGAGGGAACTGGATCACAGCCCGCAGGGTTACCAGAGACTGGATGTGACAGAGGGGCAAGGTGGGGAAGGAGGCATCAACCTTCCCAGGCTAATTTACTGGCTGGGGGGGCCCTCCTGAGCTCACAGAATCCTGGAGTGAGTTATACTAAAGCTGCCAGCAAACTCCTGCTATCTAGTCGCCAGAGACTTTTCAACTCTTTGATTTGAGGTTGGTACTGGCTCAGACAATTGATTGGGTCCTCTTCAACTGGGCCAATCGTCCGAGGACTTTCCAACGTTGTACACTGGGTGTGTGGTAGTGGGAAGGTTTGTTTTTTCCTTTTCCAATTGTTGTGGAATTGTTGTGGGGGCGTGGTGACATAACAACTGGTATTTCTCCACAGCTCAGTTCCCAGTACAGAGTAACAAATTCTCTAGGGTAAGACAGCGACCAGCTGAAAATAAGACAGCCACTTAACCCCACCACATCAAGAAGGCTCCCAGTTTCACAGGCAGTAGCAAAGTACGGGTTGGCAAAACTCTAGGGGAAAAGGTACAAACACCAATCCCAGCTTACAGGCAAAGGAAGGACTGGTCAATCACTACTCCTAGAACCCCCAATCCAACTTATCCTTACCTACTCACCCAGCCAAATGGTGGAAAATAAATATGGGGCGGAATCAGCGGAAAAACTCTGGAAACATGAAAAACCAGAGTAGATCAACCCCCCCAAGGAACAATTTGGCGGACACAAATGATGATCCTATGCATAAACAGATGGCTGAGATGTCAGAAATTGAATCCAGAATTTGGATTGCACACAAGATCAATAAAATAGAGGAAAAATTGGAATTAGAAATTCTGGGAGCATTTCAAAAATTGTCTCAAGAATTCAAGGAATTCAAAGACCAAATGACCAAAGATTTTGACACATTGAGACAAGAAGTTACAGCCCTCAAAGATCTGAGAAATACAGTAGAATCCCTCAGTAACAGAAAGGACCAAGCAGAAGAAAGCTTTGCTGACATGGAAGACAAAGCTTTCGAATACTCACAAACCTACAAAAAGCTAGATAAATGGAAGGCAAAAACGGATTATTCTCTCAGACAGCTTTCGGATAACTCAAAGAAAACCAATATTCGTCTCATAGGGATACCTAAACACGACAAAGTGGTGTCACAGGGCCTAGAGTCTCTTCTTTATCAGATTATGAAAGACAATTTTCCAGAAATGCCAAGAGATTCTGAAATTCAGATAGCAGACAGTTTCAGAA
>CAUYRH010064993.1:0-17318 GCA_963574655.1 Perodicticus potto | reverse complement strand
TCCAGTGCCCAAAAATATGCTGAAAAAGATGGTCACTAAACAAATTTATATTAAATGAATGAATGGTACATTCTGGCTAAGAAACTATTGCCCATTAATGGTGGAATGTAATTCATCATTAAAAAATGAGATAATGGCAGCACCCATAGCTCAGTGGGTAAAGCCCTGGCCATATACACCCAGGCTAGTGGGTTCGAACCTGGCCTGGGCCAGCTAAATAATGACAGCTGCAAGAAAAAGAAAAAATAGTCAGGCATTGTGGCAGGCACCTGTAGTCCCAGCTACTTGGTAGGCTGAGGCAAGAGAATCACTTAAGCCCAAGAGTTGGAGGTTGCTGTGAGCTGTGACGCTGTGCAGCACTCTGCTGAGGGCAATATAGTGAGACTCTGTCTCAAAAAAAAAAAAAAAAAACAAAAACAAAACATATGATTTTTTTAATGATATAGGGTAAGGCCTGTCCTCTACTGCTAAGTGAAAAAAGGGAGGATACAAAACTTTTACCTTTAAAAAATATGGTTAAAAAAACAACAGGGAGGAAATGAATTCTCCCTCTGAAAGGGAGAATTTTACGTGATTATTTTTAAAATCTATCTTTCGTATATTTTCCTAATCTTCTTCAAAGAATTTTGTATATTTTCCTAATCTTCTTCAAAGAATTTTATAATAAGTAGGGAAAGTTTAAGACACAATAGTAGCAAGTTATATATTCGGTAATATCTTATGTGACCAGTAATAATAATACTTTATTATGATACTTGTAATACTCATCACTAGATTCTCCCGGACAGAGGAAGGATGAATATATTGAGAAATTTATGTTAGGGTGTTAAATGGTGTCATTGGCAAGAACAAATACTCACAGAGTTTAGATGAGGGCCAGGTCCTGAGGCAGATGCCTTGAGAATTCATATACACAAGAACAATGTCCGTCTTGGTTCTTGTGAAATCCCTAGCACACCACACAGCAAATAGCACAAAGTGCATGCTAAATAAATAATTATTGAACAAAAGAGGAAATAAGACTTCAAGCTATTACTTTTAAGTAAGCTAAACTAACAAGAGAATTATTATAACACTCACAGCTCTAGACTTTGCTTTTTCTTTAAAAAGATTTAGCACATTTGTAATTATTTGTATATACAAATTTTTCCTGCTCTATTGAAAAGTTTGTGGTTGCAGGGCCCATATTTGTTTTGTTGATGACCATATTGCTATTGCCTAGCACAGGGCCTGACACACAACTGAAACTCAGTAAATATTGGTGGCATCAATAAAAGATGAATACCTCAAAATTCCTAGCAGGATATCATAGAGTGTCCCAAAGCTCACTATATGTACACACATGTGTAGGGAAAATGGGAAATTATAGCAAAATGTACTTTTATTCATTACAAAATATTCATTACAAACCTTTAAAAAACATTGTCAAAAATTTTTCCATGCATTGCTCTGTAAATATAAAAATATATAAAATATAATATGAACTTGTTTGAGGGTGCATGGCAACCTTGGGGGATATTCTGTAAAATGTGTCAAACTCATAAAAGGTGTAAAGAGGTTAGGGAGTTTATGGAGGCAGCATTTACATCTTGTTTAGGAAATCTACAAAATACAAGGAAAAGATCTGCCATTTGAGCTTTACCATAAAAAATAGATAGTATTATTTTTTTTAAGTTTGATGAGGAAGCATTTGGGGTCAAACGTGTGGAAGAATTGGTGATATCAGATGTGTTTCTGTTGATTTTGTAACTTGGCCCCTTCTGAAAAGTTGGTCCTATTTGAAGAAAAGTTTAATTGTGGGGACCCACAGCTGGTACCTTAAGTGCCAGATGCTGGTTTTGTTTCATAGTTAACGGTGGCAACACCGCTTAATTGTATATTTACAAGCAAACACATGTTGTTTCATGAAAACTACTTGATAATTACACAGCGACTACTGGAACCCCTGATAATTACACAGTTACACGTGTTACCACTACCAAGTTATCTCCTGATAGCTGAGTAATTAAGTTGTCAACTCAGCAAATGGAGCCAGAGTGGAGGCGTCAGAATCGCTCGTCCCTTTTCTTAGAGATGTCGGAGGGTTCTGTCGGCACTTGTTGAACTTGGTGCCATTCTCTCAGTCACTCGGCACTTAACCTGTAGAAATAGTCTGTCTCTCTAAGCTCCCTAAGCCTCTTTGCATCTCTTGTGGCTTTTTAACACATTATGCCTTGCTGGGAAATTCGGAAGTGTCCCTCCATCCATCACACCATGAATACTGGTTGAGCTGAGATTGCACGCTCTGCCCTGCAAGTCGCTGCTGCTGCTTCTGCTGCTCCATAAAGCAGTGCAGTGTCTGGGTTTGATTCTGGAACTGCTCCTCTTCAGATCCCTGATTCTGTGCTAGCTTCTTAATTTATCAATGGCCTTAATAGTGCCTAACAGGGTGGATGTTAGGATGACAGGTAACAAGAAGCCTTGTGACATTAACACTCAATAAACCTCACTCAACCACTGTCTGCTCCCAGCCCAGATTCCAGCTAGTCAACTGTTTGATCTTTTCATCTAAACAGATCCCAGAACAGCCTTTCCTTGGGACTGGTAAAATTTCTAGATATGGTTGCAATCGAAATGACTACATTTTTAAAATTCTCAAAATTCAGGTGTATTAATTTGATCAACTGACCTTTTTTCAAAGTATATTGAAATGAACAGATTTAGCTAAAGGGTGCCCAATCTGCCTGAAATGGTAAAGGTAAGAAAGATATGTCATCCTCGTCTGTTTTCTGGTTCATAAAACCCAATGCCCAAATGAAAAGCTGGACCATAAGCATGGGAAGTGTCTTCCTGCAAGGCAGGGTCCCAGAGTTCCGAGTACTCCAGCTGCTCTGGTTTTCCTTGCTGAGTCCCACTCTCGTGTTCTCTGTCCCAAAGCCTCAGTTCGCTAGAATGTAGCTCTCTGTCTAGAGAAAAAGGTGCCATGACACTGTGCAGAGACAATAATAAAAGAGATTATGCTATTAATGCCTACTTTTGGAACAAAGTAAGATATTATTGAGGCTGGGACAGATTACCTGATTTGTCAATGAATGTGGGAAGTAGCAGAGATACAAATCAAACTCATTGTTCTGACCCCAACCCTGTTCTTTATACAATACCACACTGTCTCAAGCCAACTTGTGCAGTGCCTTGAAAAACTAGCCATCTCATGCTTATTTGTTTATACTAATTAAGTGCCTATTGTATGATGATAGAATAATAATATGCCCTGGGGGAATAAAAACGAATATAAGTAGCATTTAGTCAATGCTTGGTATGTGACAGGGCCAAATTTTCCATACACATAGCTCATTGGACCATCTTAGCAACAATATGGGAAAGGCACTATTATCCTCTCTGCTTGCATGAAGAAACTGAGGCACAGGAAACCTGATCAACTTGACTGAGCTCATACTCCACTAAGTAGAATAAGGGAGATTGGAACCTGGGCTATTTCTAAGTCCACACTGTTAGTCCCCAAGCATCCTCTGCTCTGTTTTGCTGCTGTAGCTACAAGGCCCAGCACAGGACTAGAAGAAGAGCAAATGTGCACCTTGGACCCCAGCCACAGAGAGCTCACAGTGCAACAGGGAAGAAAGAGACAGAAACAAATACCACTCAACACGCAGGCTGTGACAATGCGTGGTTGCGACGCAGCCAGGACCCAACCCCCTGCTCGGTCACTGAAAGCTCCAGAGAAAATATAAACGACGCCAACCACATGTGCCCCAGTTACTCCTTGCCAGAGTTTCTGCCTGAGTCCCTGCCCACGCTGGGAGCTGGAATAGACCCCATGTGGAACAAATGAATCAGAAGTAAACTTCCAGAGAGAACCATGAGACTGAGCTTGGAATCTGTCCTAAGTACCTAGTTTCCCCTTACTCGTTCTCTCATGGTACCCATCTCAGTGTGGCACTTTAGTCTTGAGACGACCCTAGCGAAAGGTATACCCAGTCTGACTTTATATCCCAGCCACAGAGAAGAGAGAGTGCCCCATGGCAAGTAGACATTCTGATCATTTGTTCCTCTAACAAAACATCCCTCGGTCTTCAGCAGAACATGCCTTCTAGTTAAAGAAAGTAGAGAAAGGAACTGTGTTTGCCAACACCATAGAAGACTGGCAAAGTTCAGTGGGAACCTGAGGAGCAGCAACATGCATGATCTTGAAGAAGAAAGAGCAGTTTCCAGAGGAGGAAATGTTGGGTCAGGACTTGAAAGATGAGTAGGCACTGCCTAATTCGTGTGGAAGAAGAACGTTCTTGACAGTGGGGATACACAGGCCCAGAGTAGAGAAGGGTGACACATTTGATGTGCACGTAGGTGCCTGGGCACGGAGGGGTGAATGAAACTTGATATGACTACAGACGCGATCGGGAAACTGCGGCCTTCTGATTTCAAGGTTGTTCGTGTTTAAGCACCATAGGAGGCAAGAAAATCTTTATCTGTCTCTGCTGCACCCCTCTTAATAAAATGATTTCTTCTGTAAAACTTGGATTCAGTTAAAAGGCCGCACTTAAGGACCTAGCAAGACACATGAGGCCTTCTAGCCTCCCCGGGTTCCCCACCTGGTGCCTACTATGTGATGATAAAACATTGTGCCCTGGGGGCTGTTTATGAATGATGACCTTCAGGGTTTAGTGTCAGATATGAAGAGTAATGAGGCAGGGAGAGAAAAGGTTGTTGCAAAGTCTTTAATAGAAGCAAAAGTAACATGTAGAGACACGTGTGATGAACCCTATCAATCTGTTCTTAAAGAATTATAATGGCAAATGTTGCAAAAAATATGGGTAAGCTTAAGCTTCAGAGTCCTAGAGTCCTAATAGGTGGATAGTACTGGAAGTGGAGGCCGGGCAGAGGAAAGGGAGATGAAACTTGACTCCTTGTCAGAGCTATTCCTCCTGAGTTATAACAACACCCCTCGGCAGATGGTAGTGTCCACCATGGGCAGGTAGCTCACTCTCAGAGAAACAACCCCGTCTATGCCAGAAAGCCTCACCAGTGGCTCCACTTACCTTACCTCCTCTGCACACCGGAATCTTAACCTTCAAAGAATAGTAAAAATATTTCAGTTTGGATCTACCAGCCAAAGGATTTATCAACAAAAATTCTGGAATCTCACCTCCGACTCATGACGTTATGAAACAAAAGTTTTATTAACAGTGACTAAACTCGTTCTCTGAAATTCTAACGGCTTATGTACAATAGCTAATGTTTACTGAAAGCATTCTTTGTTCCTGACCTTGTACTAAGGGATTTGTATACAGATTGCTAATGCAATCTTTGCTGTCATAGAAATTTGAGTCTAGGTGCCCATTCTCCTCCTAAATTTGCTTACTATAATTCTCCGCAGAATTACCAACTGCCATGGGAACAAAAATGAGTCCACTGATTCTTTGGGCCAAAACGTAATAGAACTTTTATGGGTAGGAAGGGACATAGTGTCGGATAATGGGACATGTCTGGGGGCTTTGAAGTTACAGAGAATTGGCCTCAGTTCAGTTCAGTTCTGTTCTGTTCCATTCCCTGCAAAAGAGAGACATGGCGCCTCTACCACCATAGGAGTTCTAATCAGTGTGTGTTTATTGTTAGACTGGTCCTGTCCACCTGCTTTTCAGGCCTCCACAAGTTATTGGCAAGAGGAGGCATGCTGGTACTTTCAAAATCAAGTTGACAATATTAAGATAAAAGTAAAGAGAGTTCTCTTAGGTCGTGGAGGAGGATAGCCAAGCCAAGATGATTCCTGACTTAAAACTTAAGAGATAAGGGATATGGCCTCAGCCAGAAAAGGCAAAGAACCGAATTCCAGGCCTAAAGATCATTATGAGCAGAGACACAGTGAAAGAATACATCACGGATGCCCCCAAAATTACAAACTACACAATGTGAAACTCAGGGCATATTGATGTGTGTGCACCTGGGGAAATTCCTTCACCTGAGCTCCGTTTCCTCATTAGGAAAATGCAATCAGTGTAACCTGGTTTCTCGTGCCCTCAATGAATCCCCAACAATAAAAAAAAAAAATTCTAAACAATGTCTATGTCCTTGGATTTGTGCAAATATTACAGTTAAAAAAAACCAATAAATTATCCAGAACAGTGTTTATATCAGAAATTTCAATTGTGTAAGATATTTCACAAAGCACATGTTCTGTGGGATGGTAATGTATTCTTTATTTTAAGTTATGATTTGGACGTATGGAGTTGGTCTAAGTAAAAACTTTGAACAGACTTCTTTAGAACTAGAGCTTTTAATGTTCTAGCTTTCATGGTGAACCTTCAAAAGTATGATAGAGAAAGTATATATTCATCTTTTCTGAAACTATTCTTTTTCTGAGTACCCCTTTTCTGAGTACCCCAAGGACTCATGTTCTTATATAATCACCCTGGGACATATTAGCCAATCCAGGACTGGTCGACAGGATGCCCCGCGTGGCTTCAATCCATGTGATTCTTGCCTTCGGGAGAACACTGCTTCATCAGTTCATCACTACACTTGATGGCCAGGATTTTTCAAACCGTGAAAAATGTAAACATGTCAGTATTAATGAAGGGTTCTATGATTTAAGGTGATTGAAAAGTCTCTCTCAAGTCTTAAGACAGCTGGCTCATGAGAGGAGCTATGCTTTAATCCCTTGGCCTCATACCTTGAACTACCATCGAGATCGTAACCTATCTAACCTTCTTATAAGTAAGCCGGCAGGCTAATGCGATGGCTCTGAGCTTCGTAGAGATGGGAAAATCACTTAGATGCTCTTCTGTGCCTCAGTTTTCACTTCTAAAAAAAATACGATGTTTGCTATTCGTATTCATATCCACCTCTCTAAAATTCCTTGACAATATCATATCATAGGTCAACCTAGAGACTAGTCAATCTCAAAACTCTGAATTTAGTAAGGAGGGAGGCCATAGCTAAGGAAACAGAAGTTCAAGTTTCCAGGAAGATTCCACATTCAGTGATGCAAGATAGCTGAGCCAAGTGGAAGAACAGTGTCTCCATCCAGCCTATGGCTCTTTGAAAAAACACAACAGGGCCTAAGAGTTAGCACAAGTTAAATTGAGCTGTTGGAAGGAAATGGAACTGGGAATACTGGGAGAGAAGTTATTTGCTTGAGTGCAATTCAGTCAATTCGGGAAATGTTGATCTCCACCCAGAGTTCTTCCAAAGCCCAGAAGACATCTCCGCCTACCTATCCATAGATACCTCCAACTTCATGTATTGAAAAGAGGACGTGTGTTTTTCTCCTTTGTGTATCTCTGAAGCAACACGGTTTCTACAGGTGCCGCAGGTCTAGGGAGGTGACTTAGTTCCTCAGGTTGGCAGTTCTGATGGCATCTCTCTCAGCAAGCGGGAGAGGTTCCCCAGAGACTTCCCCTGTCCTTCGTGTCCGGTGTTTTTGCTTGCGCTAGCTTATTTAACCCCTAATAAAAGCCACTAATAATTAAGGGTCATTATCCCTGTTTTTGCAACTGATGAAAGTGAATCTTTGATGGGGTAAATGATTATTCAAGGTCACACAGCTAGTAAGTCCAGAAGCAGCATTCCTACTTATCCTTGACTCCAAACTCTCTGTTCCCAAATGCAGCCTCTATTCCTGGTGACAGCCCCAAGGCCATCTGAGAACAGGTACAGTGATGCTAAAACACCAGGTGGCTGAGCTCTGGTCCGGGTAGAGGCTGCGCTTGTGGTCCTGGTCACTGTGAGCACGTTCGGAGTGGTCACTGTCACTAGAAGAACGTCACAGAATGTCAGGCAGGGAAAGAAACGGATATGTTAGGGACACTGTACTTCCTGCACACACACCCATGTGCACACTTACACTCACCTTTTGCCCGGTTTCCGCAGTCACTGGGGAAATGAGCAAGATTTATTTTAAACAGGCGCTATTTCCAGCTCACATGATCAATAACTCTCATTTATTGAGCGCAGATGATAAGCCCATGTTCTCTCAGGCTGGCCAGTTTAATTCTCACAACATCCTTCTGAAACATTATAAATGGCATTTTGGAGATGAGGAATCTGAAGCACCAAAAATTTATAAACGGTCTGAGGTCAGTGGCACAGCTGGGCAGGGTGGGGGACCAGGAGTGAGTGCTCAGAGGCACACGTCGCCTCCGAAGCCCAGGACGTCGCCACGACCCCCGGCTGTCTCCGCAGACCCTCCCAGCACACAGGCTTGTCAGGGGGCTCCTGGTAGAGAAAACTATTTTTGTTTTTTTAAATCCCCGTTCCTTCCCTTGCCTTAAACGTAACACACACACAGCACAGCTGGGAAAGTACATATCAAAAAGGGTTCTTATCCTTTCCCTCTGGAGCTGGGGGAATAAAAACACACCTCTAATAAACACTATTTCATCTTGAACACGTGAAAGTCGTGTGAGGAGGGCAGGGAACATTTCCTGCTGCCAAAGTCAAGTGCCAGCGGCCTCTCACCGGCGCTGCAAGACTGCCACCTTGTGGCCAGGTCAGCCTCCCAACGCCTTTCCGGAACCCCCACCTCCACCTCTCAGCCTCCAGTTGGAGGCTCAACAGCCCCGGCCAACTTTCTCAGAAAGGCAGACGAGGGGGCAGAACGGTTAAGACAGAACCACTTTGTACCCCATCTCAGGAAGGCAGACGAAGGGGCAGAACAATTAAGACAGAATCACTTTGTACCCCATCAATGTATACAGTTATGATTTAATAAAAAATTTTTTAAAAGACCGAACCAGCCACCAGCTGGGTAGCTGCTGGTAGGTTCCATTTTCCTCTCTCCACACAAAGCAAATACTGTAGCAAGTGACCAACTGCAAAGCTAGGCTGTGGCATGGCAGAGAGAGAAATTAGACTTTTTCTAATTTATGTATTCATTCGTTTATAGCCTGGTTTATAGATTCCTTGCCTTGTTCCAAGAAGACTCACAGGCAACTAAAAAATGCATGGACATTCCACTAGGTAGTCTGTCTTGTGTTTTGTGGTAAGGGTGAAGCAAAGGGAAGTCATGGGAGAAATAAAAATATATATGGAATGAAATAATATAAAACACACTTAACTAGAGATGCAATGCGAGGGCATGGGCAGGACATAGCTTTTTCTTTGGATCTTCTGTAAGGCAGTGAAAGGATGGAGTCTCACTGATTTCAGTCTCTGAGATAAAAACAAACCATGAGCCAGTAAAGAGCACAAAGATTCCTAATACTAATAAGCAGACAAAAAGAAAAAATCCTGCAGTCCTCAAGGGGAGGACAAGACGTAAAGTCACAGACAATGTCAGTGCACAGATGAGCGTAACTGGTCCCAATGAGCTTTCAAACCCAGCGAATCGTCCCTCCGCTCTGCATTCCTAAAATAGTACAGGGCCCTTTTGTTCTCCTTATTGGTTTTGATTTTGTGGGTGTGTTTAGAATGCCGTGTGCTTCCCCTTTAAACGATCACTGCCAGTTATTTTTGTTTGCCTAAAATGTAGTAAGATTCCATTTTAAGAAGTCGATGCTGGGCTTTTACTGAGGAACACAATAAATTAATCATTAAATCAATCGTATTGATTGAACCTTGTAAGACATGAAAAATTGCAGTGCAAGGAATATTTTCCACTAAGAGGTAGGAAAAGACCTCAGCATCAGAGGGGAAGGTGAATAGTGTTCTCTGCAAGTACTCTTTCATTTCTTCTCTGGGATGTTAGCTTCATTCATCAACTCTAAAATAAATACGGTGACCATTTAATGTGAAACATTGACCCTAAATAATAGATTCCGTGTATTAAGTGTTCGCTCTACACTTGTTTAGTGACATCATGCAGCACTGCACATAATTTTAACAATAAATCTGAGTGGCGCACACTGTTCTCCCCATTGTGTGGAAGAGAATACTGAGGCCGATGGGCGTAAGCGATTTGCTCAAGGTGATCCACCAATGAGGAGTGTGCAGGTTTCATCACAGTTCTGCACAAACCCAAAGCTCATGCTTTTAATATTAAATTATACCCTACCTTAAATTAATAAAAGAAGAGAGAGGAGGGTTACACCTAGACAGCACACTACTCTGCTTATTGCCGGGGCTGCTCGTGACGCTTTGCAGGGTGGGTGCCAACTCACGTGCAGGAAAATGAATGTTGGAGCCAAGGTTAGGTTTCATTTGGAAGAAAAAGAATATCAGTCACCAAAGTCAAGCTAATGAACAGAGGCCCTGGTTAATAACTGCAGCATCAAACAGACCCCAATGAAAAACATGAAGATGAGAGCTGGTAGGACAAACACCAGGGCAGGAGGAAGTCTGGGGTGGGGTGGGGGTGTCGTCATTCACATGAAGTGGTATAAAGAGACTTTAGCAGAATCTGCCAGGACTTAGGGCATATGCAGATGTAGTTTTCAACTTTCACGTCCTCAGCATGCACCTTGAGCATGTCACTTAAGGTCCCTAAGCCTCAGTTTCCTCATCTGTAAAATGGGAACAGCAACACGTCCTTCAAAGTACTGTTGGGAGTTGTAAGTGTGATCACGCATGCGAAGCTTTTAAAAGAGATCAGTACAGAGCAGGTGGCCAAACAGGGCAGCTCCTTTCTCCCCTCCCTTCACCTCCTTGGCAGCCCCTGTCCTGGAATGTGGTGGCATAGTGCCCCTCCCTGAGCTTTTCCCAGTTGTCCTAGCCAGCTGGTCTCTGTACACTGTAAGGAGCACACTGTCAATCCCTCAAGGAGGCTCCGCCTGGCCCATAACCCATCTGAAAGCATCATCTTCCAGACAAGTAAGAGGAGGGCTAGTGTGGACAGTGACACTGATGGCACAGTGTCAGCGTTGCCACCGGGCTCTGCTCATCTTCACGGATCAGCGTCCACTCTCAGAAGATGTCCTTGATTCTCAAAGAAGCAAAGACAGAGAGAACCTATGCCGACCTCCTCTCAGAAACAGAGCCTCTCCCATGCTTAGTGCCAGGGGTGCACTTCTTTTTACGGTGATTCCACGGGCCAGTTCCTTCACGGATGCGCACCCATTGGCCAATTGAAAACAAAGGTGGTTATTTATTCATGACGCTACCTCTTGAGGAAGCCAGAACTAGAAGACAAGTCTCAATTACAGTTGAGCTGCAGCAGCATTTAAAGGCCAGCTGAGTATTCAGCTGAGATTTGAGACTGAAATTCTGGTACCAGATACAGTTTAGGATTCTAGGGAGGAACAGGAAATGGCCTAGCTCAGAGTACTCCTTTTCACTTCTTGAATCCATTTATTTTATGGTTCTGACCGCATGCCAAAGCCATTTGGAGTCTTCAAGAGTTTAAATAGCGATGTCCAATTAATAAGGCATAAAACCCTGCTGCTTCCCCAGCCCCATGCATTTAGCCAGCCCTTCTTTGCTCTGAATGTCTAATTGATAGTTGACACTAACAGGCCTGGGCCTGTGCAGCTACGGTGAGGATGGGGGCAGTTTGCGTGGTCTCCAGGACGGGTTCATTCATGACTTTGGAGCTATTTCCAACCCTACATGGAGAAGCCAAGTCCAGAGGAATTATAGATCCTCACGGACAATGCGTCTGTGGTTGGAAAAGGATGCAAGTTCTGGTAGTTGTATTTCTTTCTGAGACATTCTGGAAGATTTTAGCAGTGAATTCATCTCCTGGCACTTTTGGACTAAGAGCTGCCCTCATATTATTTTAATAATGAGACGCCCTGTTGAGGGATTAATAAAATAGCATTGCAGTGTTCGAAGTGACAATTAAAGCTGTTGTTTTTCCCAGCAATGTATTCATCTCTTTCAAAACGATTATTAAAAGAAGTTCATGTGTACATGTTAGACTTTATCTCTCCTTGAACACAGTAAAAGTGGTAAGTCCAGTTGGAACCACTGGGTTCCAGGAACATTCAGTTATAGTTAAAGGGCGAGTTCATTAAATCTCTCCTCTGTTTTTGTTTTTGTTTTCTTAACTGGTTTTAGATGATGACAGGTATTCGCTACCCAATTTAGAAAGGATAAAAAGCTCTGTTTTGTTTTGTTTTGTTTTTTTTCCTGGCCACAGTCTTGGGGAGAGGGTGGGGGAAGGAACTGCAATCTCTCTCCTCCATAATTTGTAGATTACACAAACACTTGTGCTTTTAATAGATGGTTCCTCGTTAGACAGCACAGCAGAATAAAATAATTGTCCTCTATTATCCTTGAGAGGCAGGGCCAAGTTTTCCCCAAAGACATTATCATATCAAACAACTGCTTTAAACGCAATTCGAAACACAGGCTTTATGGGAAACCCTTGGATGTCTTCCTGCTACCAAAGGAGTTCTAAACGATCAGCCCCTCTGTTATGGATGGCTCTGGGCGCCCCGAATAGGTGCAGCAGATGAAAGATGACTCAAGACATCCCAGATGGGAGAGCTGGCTAACAGCAGCCCCATAAATACCTGATGGATATACAAGCCTCTTGGCGTAAAATATGGTCTTTATTCTGATTTACACTTTTACTATGTATTTAAAAGAATGCCACATTTGCAGGGAGGGAAGGGGCATTAATAATAAAACCCCCCACAACTTCAGATTTGTGGGCACAGAGTAAAGAGCACCTCTGCTTCTTGACATGGATGTCGTTATGTTTTTGTCACCATAGCCCGGTCTGTCTTTCTCTCCCGAGCTCATTGAAAGACGAGTTCTTCACTTTCCTAAGCACTTTTGTTGGTGGTGGTAGTTTGGGGGTTTTTTGGTTTTGTTTTGTTTGCCAGAGATGGCAAACTTCATTCTTCTAAATTGATTCCGAGTACTGTGGTTGGATGACAAAGCCGTGGTGTCGTGGAGAGAGTGTTGGCCCTGGAGTCTGGAGGGAGGGCTGGTGGGACTCTGTGTCCTCACAAACTCTGCACTCACTGCTGTTGCACTTTCAGCCACAGTGGGCGCCTGGTACTGAGTAGGCTCTTTGTAAATATTTGCCGTTGGCTTAGTGTGGTGGCTCTCACCTGTAATCCTAGCACTCTGGGAGGCTGAGGCAGGTGGGCGGCTTGAGCTCGCAAGTTTAAGACCAGCTTGAACAAGAGTGAGACCCCATCTCTACTAAAAAAAAAAAAAAAGAAGAAGAAGAAGAAGAAGAAGAAAAAGAAAAGCTAGCCAAGTGTTGAGGTCAGCACCTGAAGTCCCTGCTACTTGGGAGGCTGAGGCAAGAGGATCACTGGAGCCCAAGAGTTTAAGGTTGGTTGAGCTATGACTCCACAGCACTCTACTATGGGTGACAGAGTGAGACTCTGTCTCAACAAAAAATTGTTGCTAATCTGAGTCTTAACAGTTATCTCCTCTGCGAAACGGGAGCTAGTAATATCTATAGCATAGAGCAGTGATTTTTCAACCAATGTGCTGAGGCATTAATTGAATTATTTTCAAAAGAAATTTAAAGCACAGTAGGCATATTCTTTTTTTTTTTTCCTTTTTTTTTGATCAACATAATTTAAGTGTGCCACAGAAGTTTAACTAGAGGTTCAAGCGTGCCATGAGATTAAAAGAAGGTCGAAAAACCCTGCCGTAGGGACTCAACCCCCACTTGCCAGGAGCCTCTGGGTGCCACGTTGCTACTCAGCACTTGATTCAGATAATCTGCATAAGTACAGGAAGGAAAGTGAATAGACATACACCAAGACGTGTAGGTCATCACATAGTACTTAGAAGCTTGAACGCCGAAGTGAAGCTAACCTGAGTCCAAATCCCAGCCTGGCCACTTGCTAATTCAGTGACCTTGGGAAAATTACATAACCCATCTTGGCTTTCAATTGTCAATCTGCAAAATGGAATATGAATAGTTCCTACCTCATAGGGTTATTATAAAGATTGAATAAGATGATGCATTTAAAAATGTCTGCATGTAAAGTTGAAACTGCCTGTGTGTATAAGTACTCAATAAATCTCAATCAGAAACGTGGCCATATTTAATAAAACCAAATACCTAGAAGGAACACTTCACTACTTTTCCCCGATCAAACCACATCTAGGATGATGTTTTTATTCTTGGACATCACAATTAAAATAGATATTGGTGTATCCAAAAAAAGAATCTCAGAAAATGAAAGTTTTTGAAATCATGGTACATGATAAAAATGGTTGAATGGCCTAATATTTTGGTTTAAGAAAAAAAAGTCTATCACGTAGTTGAAGAGAAATTCAAGGAATTTTTAAGGCAAAAACTGGTCCTGTATGTCAGGGAGTTATACCCATCTTTTTAGAAGAGAATTTCCTGATACTTAAGACTTTCTGAAAAAGGAATTTTCTGTTTCGTGTAGAAGTTAATCCTTTGCCACTAACAGTAAGAAAGTAAACAACCTTCCTGTGACTTGGGTGCCCCATTCAGAGGCCTGAACTTTCTTCGACCTTAACTGTGCTGTGATTCCACATCAGTATTGGGGATGTGACTGTCCTAATGTTTTACATTCGATGGCAAAAGTCCAGGAACATTCCGACTCTCCAGCTACTTAGCGGTAAATGTGTGCTACAAATTCATTCTGCTCATTCCATTCCATTTATAGAAAGTCGTCACTTTGCTGTGAACGTCTTAGAGTCCTTTCTCCTGGACAAGGCCAACTTCACATTTCCCCTCCATTCTGTTCCCTCCCGTGTTGTCTAGGTTCAGAGCTTAAACATCTTTATCACCTTTTGCCTCATGTTACCTAAAAACATGCTTAGAGCTCTCCTGCATCCCCCTCTATCTAACACTTAATTTTTCATCATTTATCTCAGTTCACAGCATGCGTTTGCTTCCTTCAGTTCCTCAGTTCTCGTGTACTCCCCTGTCCACCAATAATCCCAGCAAAGTCTACCCGGAGCGTCCGCATCGCCAAGGTTAACGGACATCTTCCAGACCTCTGCATGTTGCCCCTTGTTACCCTTGACTCACAGGTTTGCATCTCCGCTCACAGCCAAGACACATTTAGACATGCTGTAGGAATAGGGAAAGATTCTGAAACATGGAGATCCGCTTATGGACAGCATGGGAACAGGATATTTTGAAAACGTATAATAGAGAGGATGAGTGGTTCCCTTGGGTTCATTTGGCCCAAGTGTAATACTGATGGTGGAACATGCTAGAATTTCCCAAGGCCTTAGAAGCTAGCTGAGCATTTGAGAGTTAATTATAGCAGCAACAAGAAACCATTTCATATATTTTTGTAGAAAACTGCAATTATTTTAAATTGCGATATATTGGATGGAAAACTCGTGGCAGGAAGACCATTAGGGGGTTCCTCTGACAGTGCAGACCCATGTTTTATGTGCCTTTTTCTTCACATCCTATCTGGTAAACTCCTTTGTCTCACTTGAGGGATGGTACACAAAGGAAGCTCTTGCCTGATTCCAGAACAGAAGCTCCTCTTCTCATCACCACCTTGGAAAGAGCTCCCCATGTGAAGATGGTTGGGGTCAGCTAGAGAAAGGGCATGAAACCACCTTGAAACACAGAAGAATTTCAATTGCCTTTTAGTCCTTTGATTATACTGCAGAGAAAAACATCATTTTGGTGTGCTATCTCTTTAGCACCACTCTAACACTTACTAAATATTCAGTTTTAAAAGAGAAAGTATGCCTCAGGCAAGGAGCCTTCCAGACACTAGACTCTATAGCAAAATAATTAATCACACTGTTTAGTTTTCGTTTATTTATTTTTGTTATTACCATCTATTTATGGCAAGTGAAATTGCTTTTCCATTTATGGTGGCATTATACATCTTGCTTTGAAAATATATTCATGTAGGCCAGGCACTGTGGCCAATTTCTGGAATCCTAGCCCTCTGGGAGACTGAGGCAGGTGGCTCCTCTGAGCTCAGGACTTTGAGACCAGCCTGAGCAAGAACAAGACCTTGTCTCCCATAAAAATAGAAAAACTAGCTGGGCATTGTGGCAGTCCTAGCTACTTGGGAGGCTGAGGCAAATGAATTGCTAGAGCTCGAGAGTTTGAGGTTGCTGTGAGCTGTGACGCCAAAGCACTCTACCGAGGGCAACTTAATGAGACTCTGTCTCCAAAGTAAATAAATAAATAAAATAAAATTAAATTAAATAAAGGAAAAACAGAAATAAAATATTTTCATATAAGTAAGACAAAGGGATGTTACATGAATTATTTTTTATGTAACTCATGTTATGAGTTACATAAAAAAATATTTTTAAAAGTTTAGTGCTCTGCAGATATGGAGACAATATCAAAGGGAATAACAGTGAACAGAGTTTGGAAAATCATAGTTTGGTAGAAAATATGGAATTTGGATTCCCGCAAATTGGCTTAATATTTTAGGTCTACTAAATAACGTAAGGCCATTTTCTGGTCTGGTTTTGGTCTTAGCTTCCTCATTGGCAGAAGTGGAGAAAAATAATCCCTCCCCAATAGCACTGGGGAGAAGAGAAGAAACATGAAGCCACGTGAGCACCAGGCAGCCTAACAGGCAGACACACTGGACGGTCCAGCTCTAACTTTCCCCCTCTCCTCCCTACATCTGAGACTGGCGGTTGGTGTTTGCTCTTCCAGTGCCCAGTTCACCCTGTAACCTGCGGGCAGGCTCTGTGTGTGACAGCCTGCGTGTGAGTTCTCTCCTTGCCATTTCTGGTGCTGACAGCTGAGCTGGGACCTCGGGGCAGCTCCCAGGGAGGGTGAAAGGGCAGGCAGCAGAGGCAGGGACTCCCAGACAAGTTTGCCCCGCACACATCCCTCCTTCCTCCCCCTTTGCAGGTTCATTTGTTCCCCCTCCTATGTGCAAAGCCTCTAGCAATCAGCCCCGTTATCTTGGGAACCTATGAATGAGGTCAGGAATCCAAATCAGTGCTGTCAAAATACAAAAACCCAGCTGCTTTCTGGTCTCTTGAGAATTCTTCACCAGCTATAAAATGAAACACTATTGTACCTCCTACAAGCTCAAGGGATGCACTTAGTTTCCTTGTCCAAGTCCCAATTTCTCTAGCTGCAAGATGGTTGATGACCTCTTCCTAGGGTCCCTGAGAGAGTGTGCAGGCTTCGAGCCCGGTGGCCGGCACCGGACCTGGAATCGCTCCTCGGTAATGATCTCCACTGAGCATTGTGACAGTCGTAGCCAGAAGCACAGTTCCAGAGCTGGGAAGAATTGGAGATTATTCCATCCTTTGTCTCTCCTCTTCTCCATCACTGAGTTACAGCTTTTCACTTTCCAGGTGAAGTTCCCTACTTAGACGCCACCTTAGTTTCATTGTTTAACAAGTTATACTTTTAATATATTTGATTCTAAGACTGACTCTAAATTTGTCTTCATTCATCTATTGTTCTTTCTAGAGCAGCGGTTCTCACCCTATGGGTCGCGACCCCTTTACATCCTGCATATCAGATATTTACATTACAGTTCATAACA
>CAUYRH010064992.1:0-38035 GCA_963574655.1 Perodicticus potto | reverse complement strand
CCTGCATGCTTTTTAAATTCTGAACACAACCCTGAGCTACTTTTTTTTTTTTTTTTTTTTTACAGTTTTTGGCCTGGGCTGGGTTTGAACCTGCCACCTCTGGCATATGGGGCCAGTGCCCTACTCCTTTGAGCCACAGGCGCCGCCCTTTATTTATTTATTTATTTATTTATTTATTTATTTATGTATTTATTTTTTGTCGAGACAGAGTCTCACTTTTTTGCTCTCAGTAGAGTGCCCTGGCATCACACAGCTCACAGCAACCTCCAACTCCTAGGCTTAGGCGATTCTCTTGCCTCAGCCTCCCAAGTAGCTGGGACTACAGGCGCCTGCCACAATGCCCAGCTTTTTTTCTGTTTTGCAATTCAGCCAAGGCCGGGTTTGAATCTGCCACCTTTGGGACCTGCGCCCTACTCGATGAGCCACAGGCACCGCCCCCTATATTTATTTTTAAGGTTACTTTTTATCTATGGAACTTGATACTAGTTTCCATTTGTGGAATGATGTAAAGTTTCTTTTTAAAATAACATTTTAAAATCAAAGAGTGGGTCAACTTAAAGAAAAAACACAAGTAAATAATAGTATAATATGTTGGTAAACCATCTTGCTGAGAAAAAAATAAGATCCTAACCTATAATGTGTGCCGATTTCTATGGTGGAAATTCTCCCACCGTGCCTATTTCAAGTATCCAAGGTGACTGCACTGAACCCAGAATTGAGAAAGATGAGCAAAACGTGCAAGCTCTTTGAGTCTGTACAAGTGACCCCAGCTCACCACTGAGTGGGGCTCAGATATAGCAAAAATCAGGAAAGTGGCATGGCAATGACTGAAGCTTAAGAAAAGCTTTATAAAATTTTTTAAAATTTCAGTTTGGTATAAGAGTACAGATTATTAGGTTACATTGTTTGCATTTGTTAGGTAAAATCTAAGTTGTAGTTGTACCCCTCAAGAAAACCTTTTATAGAGTCACTTTGTGTAGTGATCTTATTTCCCACAGTACAGCATATGAGCCTTGAGGGTTCTGACTGCTTCTTGCTCATTTTTGCAAACCCTGCAGTACCCGGCAGGGGTTTGTAGCGGGCACATCTCATCAGGCTGAACCTTCTGGAAGAGAGACTGGGTGAACAGCTTTTCGGCCTTAGGATGGCAGTGACTTGGAGTGACTTTGAGGTCCTGGCTGTTGGTAACTCAGCTCCAGGCAGGTGTGCAGCTGCAGGTGGAAGACACAGAAGGGCACAGGATGAAGCAGGGGCAGGAGGTAGAGGGTATCCGACTCACACAGGGTGATTGGATTTCACATTTTGTTTCCATCCAAGTGTACTTCTCTCTTAAGAAGGGTGACATAAATGACCGGGCATTGTGGCGGGCGCCTGTAGTCCCAGCTACTTGGGAGGTGGAGGCAAGAGACTCGCTTGAGCCAGGAATTGGGGGTTTCTGTGAGCTGTGCTGCCATGGCACTCTATCCAGGGTGACAGCTTGAGGCTCTGTCTCAAAAAAAATAAAAAAATAAAAAAATAAAAAAATCTTAGCACTGTAGGTTTGGTACCTGTAGCTCAGTGGCTAGGGTGCCAGCCGCATACACTAGAGCTGGTGGGTTTGAACCTGGCCCGGGCCTGCTAAAAAACAACAGTGACAACAACAACAACAACAACAACAACAAATAGCCGGGTTTTGTGGTGGTTGCTTGTAGTCCCAGCTACTCGGGAGGCTGAGGCAAGAGAATCACTTAAGCCCAAGAGTTTGAGATTGCTGTGAGCTGTGTCGCCATAGCACCCTACTAAGGGTAACATAGTGAGACTCTGTCTCAAAAAAAGAAAAAAAATCTTAGCACTGTCAATAAATATTTATTGAGCACTCACTACATGCTAGGTATTGTGGGAACATTTACTGGGGACTATGGTAGATTGATAAATTAGCCCCAATTCTCCACTCAGCCCTATGCCAATGTTCTTTTGTTCTTTGCAATGTGACCTTACTGCTCCTCCTATCAGGAGATGGCATCTATTTCTTTTTCAACCTTGAATCTAGGTTGACCTTGCAATTTTGTTTAGTTTAATACAACCATGGAAGTAAAACAATGCCAATTTTAAGCCTAAACCTTGAGAGGCCTGGCATGATTTCCCTCTTGCTGTTGGACCTCTGCTGCTCCATGTGAAGGATCTTGGGCTGGCCTGCTTGTATATGAGAGACACGTGGCTCATTTGCTTCAGGTGACAGCTAGCCACCCCTCTAGAAGTAGAGGTCTCTGACTGCTTTGCAACTAACCCTACATACATATGACTGGGAGTACAGCTGAGACCAGAAGAACTGTCCAGCTAAACCCAGCCTAAAATACTGACTCATAAAATCATAAACTAAACAAGCATTTGTTATTTTAAGCCACATGTAAGTTTTGGGGCATTTTTATTATGCAGCAAACACTGACTGATACATGTTTGTATCACATGGTATTTGGTAGTTGAAATTAGGCAGAGTCTTGGTAGAAAAGACTTGGGCAGAGATGGTATAATTATGAGCATAATGCAGTAAGTGCTCTGGAAAAGCAAACACAGTAGGAATAAAAGAGGTGGTGTTTGAGGGGAGGAAGAATCTTGTCTCCGTGGGGCTAGAGGATCCAGGATAAACTTCCTGGGGCAGGGGACTTGCTAAGATAAAGCATGAATGTGGGAAACCCCGGGATGGGGCCATCTACCAGCAGTATTTCCTGAACCCTTACTGTGTACACAGAACCTCTGTACTAGCTGTCTTGGGTCTGCTTGCAGCCCAGCAGGGGAGAGAAGACATCTATGTGCAAAAGTTGACCAGAAATGTCAGGCTAGTTTTCAGTGAAGCAGAAGTAGCTGTGTCTGCTTTGTCTAGAGTAACAAGCATTTTGGATTGGGTAGAATGGGACTTTACCTATTGTTATTTATAGCTGGTACTCAGTATATATCTAGCAGAAATTCAGTGGTAAAGGTGGGTCAGAAAACATGGCCCCTCAGACATCCACACAACTGGTAACCCCCCCATTTTCTTTGAGACAGAGTCTCACTTTGCACCCTCTGCCCTGCGTAGAGTGTTGGTGGCATCATAGCTCACAGCAACCTCCGAATCTTGGGCTCAAGTGATTCTCTTGTCTCAGTCTTCCAAGTAGCTGGGACTACAGGCACCCAGCTATTTTTAGAGATGGTTTCTTGCTCTTGCTCAGGCTGGTCTTTAACCTGCTCAGGCAATCCACCCGCCACAGTCTCCCACAGTGCTAGGATTACAGGCGTGAGCCACCGTACCCACCCTTCAACTGGTAACTCCTTGAGGGCACAGCCTGTGTATAATTCATCTTAGCATACCCTGGGAAGTGTGGCCTTGCATATACTAAGCATTCAGATTTGAAAGACTTACTTTGGAGATATTTACCATCATCTTTCTTTTATTCCTACTAACCTATTTGTATTTGTTTCCTAAAGCAGCTGTAACAGGTTGACACAACAACAGAAATTTATTCACTCACAGTTTTGGGATCTATAAGTCTGAATCAAGGTCCCTGATGGACTAGTTCTTTTTTGGAGGATCTGAGGGAGTATTCCTTGCCTGTTCCTGGCTTCTAACCCTTGCCAACACTCCTTGGCATTCCTCGGCTTGTAAGTGCTCACTCCCATCACCCTGTGGTGTTCTCCCTGTGTGTTCATCTCTTTTCTTCTAGAAATACCAGGCACATTGGATTAGGGGTGTACACTACTCCAATATGACTTCATCTTAACTAATTACATTTACAGTGATTCTATTTCCAAATAAGGTCACAGTCTAAAGTACTGGGGGTTGCAGCCTCAATGTATTTTTTTTTTTGTAGTGGTGATGGGCGGGTGGGGGGCGCAGAGTTTAACCCTTAACATCCATCAAGGCCCAAGGGAATGTGTTTTTCCTTATCTGCCACCCCTAGAAGCAGAATTAAATGTTCTTTTTTTTTTTTTCTTTTTGTAGAGACAGAGTCTCACTTTTATTGCCCTGGGTAGAGTGCCGTGGCGTCACACAGCTCATAGCAACCTCCAACTCCTGGGCTTAGGCGATTCTCTTCCCTCAGCCTCCAAAGTAGCTGGGACTACAGGTGCCCACCACAACGCCCGGCTACTTTTCTGTTTTTTGTAGTTCAGCCGAGGCCGGGTTTGAACCCACCACCCTCGGTATATGGGGCCGGCGTCCTACTCGATGAGCCACAGGCGCCGCCCCTTAAATGTTCTTTCTTCAGCCTTCCCGCTCCAAACTTGATATATAGTTCTTTTCATTACAGCATTTGACACTGTCATCATCTGGTTTAGGCAGTTGCCTCATCTCTTCTGTCTTCTCCTATGACCTGTGAAGGGTATATGGTGAGTTCTTCATAAACCACAACCAAGGCCTGAGAAACAGCGCCCTCTCCCTGAGCGCCTAGCACGGCTGGACGTGGGCGCTGTATTAAATATTCCATGCATTAATCCTCGCAGTACCTGTGAAGTAGGTGCTTATATAAGTTAATTCCTATTTTATAGTTAAGAACATTAGGCGTTAGAGAGGTGAGGTAACTTAGTGTAGCCAGAATTACTGTCTCTAAAAAGCTGAATGGGCGTCAGAAGCATCAGATAAAAAGTTCCCTAGTCTCCATTTTCACATTTTTCAAATTACCCCTGATCTGGTCAATTCAATTCCATTTCCTCGAGAAAACCGAATCTGGAGCCTCAGTGTTGTTAACCCTATAACGTGCTGCACGTTCCGGTCTACACCTCGGCTCATCCCTAGAATCTTCTCTTGAGAAGCCGCACACAAAGCGAGTGCTCTCCATCCACGGGAACGCGCGGGCCTTCTTTAGGCGCGCGCTACTGCCGGGCGCGGAGGGAGGAGACACGTGCTGATTGGTTTCTCGCGGCCCGGGCCAGGGCTTGCTCCCGCCCCGGCGACCGTCCTGGCGCGGCAATTGGTCGAGCGGCCATGCGCGCACATCCCGCAGCTCCGCGCGCCCCGCCCTGTGGGTTCCGAACTTGCATGGGGCGCCGCCGGCGGCCGAGGGAGTGTGACTGCGCTGCGCAGGGCGCTAGGAGGCATTGTCGCCGTAAGTGGAGCCGAAGGCGGCCCGGAATGGGGCCACAAGCTTGGTGCCCCGCAAAGTAAACGTAGTCTGAGGCTAAGCGTTGTAGGGGCTGGGGGAGAGAGGGATAGAAGTGCCCCGGTTTTTGCAGCTTACTCTCCCCTCCCCCAGGTCACCCGGTGGAAAAGAGCAGCAGCGCACCGGCCGCGGCTCTTGCAGTGCCAAGGGGCCTGGCATGCGCCGGCTCTTGCTTGCACACTGCTGCTGGACCCTGATGGCTTGGGGAAGTGGGTGCAGCAGTGCCAGGGAATAGGGAGCCCGGGGAAGCGCTCCCTGGCGGGCCTCCATTCCCGGGGGAGGCGCCCTTTCTGGGAGAGGTTGCTGTGCATTTTATTCTCGAAGCTACACTTTCTGGGTTTGCTTCCGCTTTGAGGAGCTGCAGACGCCAGTCCCAGAACGTGCCTTTCGGCCTCCGGGCGGCGCGGGAGCCCACGGCCCTGTACGATTACCAGTGTCCCCCCACTTCAACCAGCTTTATTCTCTCCATTCCCCGCCTGCCGGTCCTGCTGGCTGTGGGCACCAAGTGGTGAGGCGAGTCCTGGCGCATGGGACGCGGGGACCTTGGTTGGCCGCAACGCAGAGTCCTGAGAGGTGCAGTCCAAGGATGCTTAGATGTCCATAAAGTAGTACGCGCGGGGCTCTCCGACCCCCGTTGCGCAAAAGCGAGGCGCCAGGTGGCCCCGATCGATCATGCCCCAGCAGGCTTCTTTCCTTTGGATGGGAAAGTGGGTCAGCTCTGCTGTGGTCTCAAGTGGGCCTTTCGGGCTCCTTGGGTTCCGTTAAGCCCTCTGTTCCTCGCTTCCCCGCTCGCTCCCAGCTTGGCATGGTCGAGAGGCCGGCTGGAGCCAGCGATGGGGGCAGCTTGCACGTATGCTCAGGAGGCTCCGGTTGCTCGTTGGAGTGGCTGCCAGGCTCTAAAGTTCCCAGCTGACCACACCAGTAACTAAATATAGGAGCAGCTGGTGCGGACGGGGTGTCGCAGTGGCTCCTTTGCAGAGATCTTGGGGCTGCAGATAAGGTAGAGTTGTTGCTGGTAAAGGCGGGAGTTAGGGGACTACTGTCAGGGTTTAAGCAAAAATTACCCCTTCCCCAACCTTGTATCCAGGAGAAATCAGGTTACAGGGACAGCGTCCATAAAATAGGGCAAGTATTTTTTTTTCAGTGTATTATATTCAAACTTCTCTGCACCTGTGTAATCACCTGTTGGTAATGCCTTAGAGTGAGAAGCACCTAATGGTTTGCAAAGTCCTTTCTCAAAAGTTACCGTATCAGTCACTCCTCACAGCAACCCAGTGAGAAAGGTGGTATTTACATTTACAAATGGGGCCACTCCCAACACTGATAACGTTACAAAAACTCCTGTTGGATTAGGCTACTTTCCTCAAAGAAACTTCTCTTAGTTCCCCATGGAGAAACAGAGGACAGGTTTGTAAGTAATCTGGGAACAGTCTGGGTGCCTATTTCCCTGTCTCCCACTCTCCCCAATCTCTTTGTGCATCTGCGGCTCAGACTCGGTCTCTGCTCTTTCCCTCTGCCCATACCATGTCCCTTCCTGCCCCACACCCCATTGCTGTCTCTTAGTGGAAGCTTGTTCTGGCCAAGACCCTGTCTTTGTACCTTTTTGTCCTCAGTGTGGGCCTTTTGGGAGGTTCTCCAGAGATGTTTGTTGGTTTAAACATTTCCCAGGACCATGCTGCTTACTCTGAGGAACAGGCAGTTGGGGGTGTGTGGAGAGGGACGTATTTCAAGGACAGCAGTAGTGTGCTGATGGGTCTCTGGGATGGAGAGTTCTTTCCTTTACATTTTCTAAGGCCACTTTCCAGTGCCTGGGACTAGCAGGACCAGTAGTACCATCTGGCTGGGGTATTCTTAGCCCAGATCTGACCTAGGTAGGCTGATGACCTGTTTCTCCCCTTTCAGACCCTCTGACTTGCTGCATGTGGGGTTAACTAGATGCCTCAGGGAGCCCATAACTTGGAGATTTGGGGTTTTGGGCTCTAGGAGGGTTACCTTCTGTTCTTCACTGCTTGCTCAACAGTGCTGAGGTGCTGATTGGGTTGTGTCCAGGGCCCTTCTTTGCTGTACTCAGAGCATCCTCTGGAATATATGGGGTCTTTCTTGCTAGTGAATTTCTCTGACACCTAGACTTTACATTATGCCTGTGTTCATGTTGACCCACATGATAGGGCCTCTGAGCTTGCCACCGAATGGTCAGATTTTTAATCTGTCTAGTTTTCATCAACGGCCTGAGGATCCCCCTGGTGGTAGCTAGTAGAATTGCAGGAGAAGTGCCTGCTTGAAAGAAGCCTAGCTATCCCACCAGGGTTAGCATAGGCTCTAGGTAGCTTGGCAATTTACCTTTCTTCCCTTCATGCTGTGCGGTGAGGCCAGGATTGCCTCAGTGCTGTTCTTCAGAAAGCTCTTCCTTGTCAGAATACAAGTCAGAGCTATTTCCTATCTTTCTTTCCTTGCTCTTCATTCTTATGCCACATGCCAGTAGATGATCAGTAAATGTTTATTACTCTTTTTTTTTTTTTTTGAGACAGAGCCTCAAGCTGTCACCTGGATAGAGTGCTATGGCATCATAGCTCACAGCAACCTCCAATTCCTGGGCTCAAGCGAGTCTCCTGCCTCCGCCTCCCAAGTAGCTGGGACTACAGGTGCCCGCCACAACGCCCGGCCATTTTTTGGTTGCAGCCGTCATTGTTTGGCGGGCCCGGGCTGGATTCGAACCCGCCAACTCAGGTGTACGTGGCTGGCGCCTTAGCCCGTTGAGCCACAGGTGCTGAGCCGAGACCTGGGTTTTTTGTTTTCAGTTTTTGTCTAGCTGATTCACCTGCCCTCTTGGGTCCTCAGTTTTTCCCTTTATAAAGAGGTCAGAATAAATCACTGAGATTCCAGCAACATGGCTGTGGTTCAGGCTTAGAGCTGGTCCTAAAGGCAGCATAGTGAAGGTGTTAGGTCCAGTTTTCCACAGTCTTTTCTATTCCTTACCATCCTACACTGGCCCACCTTATGCAGGTTGCCTAACTGGCATCTTCAGGCATTTGAATTTATGACCCTTTTCCATTTAGACAGTATCTTAGCTTTGTTGTAAGAGCCATTTGACCTATATTCATGTTTGAAACCCAAATGATGTCTGTTGATCCTCATCATCACCATTGGGGAATATTAGCAAAGTGTCTGTATTCAGTGTGTGGTGTAAAGCACCAGGGAGAAATGCAGGATCCGCTCTCTGCCTTGTGTGTGCATGTGCACATATGTGCATGCATATGGCTCATGAATAATCCAAGTGACATGTGCTAGGTCATTAAGTGCTGCTGAAACTCAGAGGGAGGAGAGGACACTGAGGCAATCAGGGAAGACTTCCTGGGAGGTGGAGAACTGGAAATTCTACTCATTCTTCAAATTTGAGTTCCACTGAGTTTTTTGTTCACATACTGGGATTAGATGCTGGTGTTATATCTGCACATATATGCTTTATTTTCTCAACTACTATTTATTACTTATATGTCCTAGACTCTGAGGTAGATAGATAGATATAGTTCAGTCCTCATATTAAGGTTGGTATTATTAGATCTCCTACTTAAATGAAGAAAAGCCTCAGAGAAGTTAAGAAACTTTCCTAAGGCTTCTCAGCTAATAAATGATGGACTTGGGCATCAGGCCTGTCTCCATAGAGCAGTTTTTTCCCACTGTACCATGTGTGTCAAACCTCCAGATTCAGCCTCCTTAATGAAACACAAATATATACTAAATTCACGCTATGGGCCAGCTTCAGCTTGGCCTCCCCTGTCTGCTTGTCTAGTTGAGTATATGGGAACTTTTTCTTGGTATCTATTAGCAACTCTGAGCACTGTCCCTTGGCTTTTCTTTCTGCCCTTTATGATCCTTTACCTTTGGCCCTCAGAGCAAGTTCATGGGAGCTCCTTGAGCTAGCGGTCTGTGAAGCTGGGGTTAGGGCAGTGGTTCTCAACCTGTGGGTGGCAACCCCCAGGAACTGTATTAAAGGGTGGCAGCCTTAGGAAGGTTGAGAACCACTGGGTTAGGGTCTGAGGCAAAAAGAGGCTGCTGACCTTGGCCTCAAGTTTATCCCTCTGTCTGTAGAATGAACTCTGCTGTTGGTAATGTGGGTGGCTTTTGTAAAGTGAGCACTTAATGTGGAGCTGGGCTGACCTGATTTTGCCACTTACTTAACTTTGGCCAAGTCACTTAGCTTCTCTCTGTGCCCTAGTTTCCTTCTGTGTAATAAATTGGGAATTGGGAATGTTTCTATGTCTTTATGTCTTAACACCTTATCATTTTGTCTTCCTTATCCTTTTAGCTGTTTCTCCCCTGGTGATCCAATTTCCCCTCTCTCGTTTCCATTTCCTCCTCCTCCCTTTTCCGGCAGATAAACTCAGCATCATCTGATAATCAGGTCTTCTGGCCAACTGTAAATCCCTGGTCCTTATTAGCACACGGAAGGGAATTCACAGAGACCACCCCCCACCTGTGAGTGCTGATTGGCTCACAGGGCTCTAATTTGCCTTTGCATCCCCACTTCCTGCCATCCACAAGGAGCCTGGCAGATGTGGGTGTAGTGAACAGGGGAGCTGAAGGAATTGTCCTGAGGGGTGTGGACAGGCCGCCAGCTCAGAGGCTGGCTCCAGGTGTCTTTCTCCTGGAGTTGTCTGTGTCCCGCCTCCTCCCTAATGCCCTGCCTGTTTAGTGAGTCACAGGCCAGTGCACACCTGAGTCCCTATGCCCTCCTGGCCACTGGTTCAGGCCTGGAGCCTGAGTCCAGTGAGGTCATACATGTTGATCTTCCCAGAGCACTAGTAGTGCCCAGGTGCCTCCACCCTCTGGCAGGCAGATCAGCTCCTCCAGAGGCCGTGGTAGATGTGGCCTGGGCTCTGGGCTCTGCAGGAGGAGGTGAGTGACCTGGGGCCCTCTGTGTAGTCACTCTGACAGCTTGGGGCCTAGGGGAGGAGGTTGCTGGGAGAGAATGCAGGGGTGGGGACCTGGCTGACAGACAGGCACTTCATGACCCTGCGTCTTCCCTAGGCACAGGCCCCTTTGTGAGCAGCAGACCGGCCTGAGGGCTGGCAGCAGGACACCCACGTCTGCATGCTGAAGAAGATGGGTGAGGCTGTGGCCAGAGTAGCGAGGAAGGTCAACGAGACGGTGGAGAGCGGCTCTGACACCCTGGGTGAGTGAGGGCCGGACTCTCCCAACTGCCTTGGGAGTGGTGGTGAAGTGAGCTTAGCAACGAAAAAGAAGAGAGGAAAGAGACAGTCTCACGTGTGCCCTCATTCCACGAAGTGTTTTGTGGAACTTGTCAATGCAGCAGTGTGTAGTTGTATGTCCTGGGTCTCAGTGTAAGACATATTTCTTACTATGGGTCATGGTCAAAGAGGTTTGAAAATCACTGGGCTTGTCTACTTGCCCTTGCACTGCTGATGACGAGTGCATGTGCCTTTAGACCAGCTGGAAGTGTGGAATAACCTCAGGGAGTCAGGCCCTACGCTGGCTGCCTGTCCTGGAACGAATGAGGCCTGCCAGGCACCACTACCTCAGTTTTCACGTGAGGAAGGGGTGGAGGAGCAACAGCAAAGTGTTTTTTTTGTTTGATTTTGTAGAGACAGAGTCTCACTTTATCACCCTTGGTAGAGTGCCGTGGTGTCACACAGCTCACAGCAACCTCCAACTCCTGGGCTTAGGTGATTCTCTTGCCCCAGCCTCCTGAGGTGCCTGCCACAATGCCCGGCTATTTTTTTGTTGCAGTTCAGCCGGAGCTGGGTTTGAACCTACCACCCTTGGTATATGGGGCCAGTGCCCCACTGACTGAGCCATAGGTGCTGCCCAAAAGTGGGTTTTTTTGAGGTTGCCCAGCAGGGAGGCCCTCTACACTCCATTCTTTCACTTGAAGAGTGTTTTATTTATTTATTTATTTTTTTGAGACAGAGCCTCAAGCTATCACCCTGGATAGAGTGCTGTGGCATCACAGCTCATAGCAACCTCCAGTTCCTGGGCTCAAGCGAGTCTCCTGCCTCTGCCTCCCAAGTAGCTGGGACTACAGGCGCCCGCCACAACGCCCGGCCATTTTTTGGTTGCAGCCGTCATTGTTGTTTGGCGGGTCCGGGCTGGATTCGAACCCACCAGCTCAGGTGTACGTGGCTGACGCCTTAGCCCATTGAGACACAGGCGCTGAACCGAGAGATTTTATATTTAAGAACATATTACTTTTCTGGAGAGAAGAGTAAATATTGAAGAGCATAAAGGAAGAAAGAGATTTTAGAGAGACCAAATATGAGCTCTTTGGAGAGAGTTTTGGGAAATTTGGATAGGACAGGGAAGTCAGTAAGGCAGTTTGGTCTCTAATAAAATGCCAAGAAACAGAGAAATGAAAAAATAATATTAAAACATTTTGATGAAATTCTCAGGTAATTGAAAATTTGATATTTTTAAGATACTTCAGGCTCAGCGCCTGTGGCTCAAGCAGCTAAGGCACCAGCCACGTACACCTGAGCTGGCCGGTTCAAATCCAGCCTGGGCCTGCCAAACAACAATGATGGCTGCAACTAAAAAATGGCCGGGCATTGTGGCGGGTGCCTGTAGTCCCAGCTACTTGGGAGGCGGAGGCAAGAGACTTGCTTGAGCCCAGGAATTGAAGGTTGCTGTGAGCTGTGAAGCCACAGCACTCTATCCAGGGTGAGAGCTTGAGGCTTTGTCTCAAAAAAAAAAAGATACTTCAGTGGTTTAAAGATTATTTCCATGATCTTTTCTACCCAGTTTTCTTGAGGGATATCAAACATCATGCATAAGTAAATCACACATTTATGCACATAATCTCTTCCTCCATCCCCATGAGCCTCTAGATACTTTTAAGTCATTAAAACAATCACTTTATAAACAGGGTTATGCATATATTATTCAAACTGCATCCAAGTATGATAATATATTTGATGATTACCATTTGCCTCTGAGTTTCTCATTTTATTTACTAGAAACAGTAATTTTTCCCATGATTACACAGCAATTAATAACAAAGCTAAGTAGAAATCAAACTCCCTGCCAACTCAAACTCCCTACCAACTCTTCCTCATTTAAGTAATTCTTTGGGTCCTGAAGAATGTCTTAGAACACAATGCACTTCCACATAAGATACTGATTGTGAGAAATGGAGAGTAGAAGAGAAACTGAGAAGACTCATAAAATAATTACAAAGTAGTATTTTCATCTAGAATTTTGTTTGTTTTGCAATCCCAGCCTTCTTGTCATCTTTGTCTCATGGGATGAAAGATGTGGAATCTGTTATCATTCCATCTCATTGCTCATGTCTCCGATCAGATTTGAAAAAGGTGGTAAATTTTTCAACAACTCTTACTCCTAGCCTAAAAGAAGAAGACAGAGATAAAAGAGGAAGAAAATGGGAAAGACGGTTGGGTAAGGACAGATGAATGAGTGCACAGTGGTAGTTCCTTCCTCATATATTTGCTTGTGAAGAAAATCTAACATTTTTTATTTAATTATTTTCCTTTCATCAAAATACTCAAACCAGTATTCTCTTTGGCAACCTCTTGTGGATATAAACCCCCCAAAAGTAAGAAAGCAGGAGAGAATTATAGAGGGTAAACATTGCCTTAAAAAATCTATGCATGTAGGAAATATTCTCTAGATTATAAATGATCAAAAATGGTAGCATTGTTCTCTTCACTAATGATAGAAATAGGCAGAATTTGTGAAAGCACAAAAATGAAAGAAGTTATGATGTGTTGGTCTCTATATCCCCTCAAATATCATCATTATTGTATCCAGGCCACATAATAATTATATGACTCATCTACTATCACTTCGTCTTATCTGAATTTTACCATTTTGTAGGTTTTTGTCACTGCGTTTGGACTTTTTGATGCTCCTTGCTCACTTGCTTTTACTTTCTCCAGCATAGTGAATGATGTTCAATATTCAACTGACAATACACTGACACTGATTAAACCTTTATATTTGAATTTTTATATTTCAATGATTGAAAATGACTGTCAATTTTCATAATAAGAACTTTAAAAGTTTTGGTAAATGAGAGCTTTAACTTCAGAATTTCAGATTATTTATATAAACACTGAGTAGTAAAGTCTTTCACTGAATTTTCCAGAGAATAAATATGATCTGTTTTAAGTATTTCCTTGTTTAAGGTAAACGTGAAAAAGAAAAGCAATGAATGAAGTACATACTACAGGTGTTAAAATTCACTACTTCTTCCAGATGTCCTCAAACTTTTTAAACATGGGGGCCAATTCACTGTCCCGCAGACTGTTGGAGGGCCAGACTATAGTTTTTAAAAAAAATAAACTATGAACAAATTCCTATGCACACTGCACATATCTTGCTTTGAAGTAAAAAACAAAACGGGAACAAATACAATTCACACCGCCTCATGTGGCCCATGGGCCATAGTTTGAGGACCCCTGATATTGTGGTTTTCGAAAGACAAAGGATCCACAATGTAAAACATTTAGACTAGTATACACCCATTCCATCTGAATACCTCTGAACCGTGATGTGAAAATCACAGAAGAAAAGAGAAAATATAATGAGACATTTCATTTTGTCATTTAGGGTTCTGTATAGTTGCTCATTAATCTTTTAGGCCAGTTTTGGATGTTAATATCCAACTCTAGAATACTAATATTACTGAACTAAAGAAAAACAAGTGAAGCTGTTTCCTGTAAAGTTTCTCTGTGATAACTTTTCTTATTCAAGTCATGTTTTAATTGGCTATGACTTTGAGCTTGATTATTCCAGCAGTTTACAGCTATTTATTTTGTACTACCTAGACTTTTCAAGGGAAAGCTGAGCAAAAGATAGAGTCTTAAAAGGTGTTTAAGTTCTAAATGAACAGGACAATTTTTCATGAGAGATCCTGAACAGATCTGGATACCTTTCTATGAATCCAAACACCATGTGTTTAAAATAACAATGACACATTAAATCAGACCAATTCTCTATTCCTTAAAAACAAGGAATTTCCTACAGTGACTAATCTTGTGAAATAAAGACTTTTCCGGGCAGCTAGGATAAGGAATAAAAAATATTTAACCTGAATATTCGTGGGTTTTTTTCTTTTTCTAGCTGAATTTATCATTAATTCCCTGTCACTGCTATGAAAACTTGCCCAAGATCTAGTGAATTCAAATAGACAAATGCATTATCTTGTCCTTCAGGAGGTCAGAAGTCCTAGGCATTAAGGTGTTGGCGGGACTGCATTCCTTCTGGATGCTTGAGAAGTGAATCCACTCCTTTGCCTTTTCCAGTATCTGCAAGCTACCAGCATTTTTTGATTTGTGGCTTCATCACTCCAACTTCTGCATTCTTTTGTACACATCATACTATCTATGACTCAGACTGTCCCACCTCCTTCTTGTAAGAACCACTGTGATTACCTTTAGGCCACCCAGATAATTCGGGATAATCTCCCTATTTCAAAATCCTTAATTTAATTACATTTTTCAGAGACTTTTTTTCCATTTCAGGTAACATTAAAAGGTACTGGGAGTTAAGGGGGCATTTTGCCTATACTCTTGTAATCACATAAACATTAACCTTCAGTTGACCTTTGCCTTCTCATTTCAAACAGCCCATAAAAAAGCAAGTCACTTCAAAGCATAAAAGTGCCTATTTATACAGAACACCAATTGGGATTAAGGTAGTAGGAGGCAGAAAAACCAATCCCAAAAGATACTTCCCCTTTGTGTATGTGTGTTTGGTATTTATTTTTAACTATTTACTTATTGCTTATCTTTCATTACTTTAAATTTCAGAATATTTGGTGGTACACATTTTGTTTACATACATTGTTTTTGCACTTATTAAGTCAAAGTTATAAGAGTGCCCTTAGCCCAGATTGTGTGTCCTGTACCCAACAGGTGGGAATTTACCTATCCCTTTGTCCTCCCTCTTCCCAGATGATTTAATTCTATATGTGCCAAAAGATACTCCCTTCTTCCCTGGGTTCAAAGACTTCCTTTTCATTAATAAATTAGTGATTTTTCCAGGTGTAATCTATAATCCTAGCACTCTGGGAGGCTGAGGCAGTGGATTGCTTGAGCTCAGGAGTTCAAGCCTCAGCAACAGCAAGAGCCTGTCTCTATTAAAAAGAGAAAAACTCTATTTTAGAGTATCGTTAGGTATAGGGTATAGTGGTGCATGCCTGTAGTCCCAGCTTCTCAGGAGGCTGAGGCAAAAGAATTGCTCATAACCAAGAGTTTGAAGTTGCTATCAGCTAAGATGACACCGTGGCACTCTTCCCAGGGCAGTAGAGCGAGACTGAGTCTAAAAAAAGAAAAAAAAAACAGTGATTTCTGGTAAATGCTAAGAATTCTTTGTAATTTATATAAGACCCTACTTCAAATTATATCATTATCATTCCTGGCACAGCATCAAAAAAGATTATCAGTTGATGCAGAAACACAGGAACAAACAAATAAGAAACCCAACCAGAGATTATTTACGTGTAGCTAAAGGTGCTATTTTTCAGCAAATTGAAAATTTTAGTAATATTAAGGATACGTTTTGTAAAATGTCCTACGTTTCAAACAAAAGGTAGGTTCAGTATCTTCTATCAAGCTACATAAGTCTGTTTTTTTTTAATGAAATCTTAAGCAAAACTCCCCTACATGGCCAAATGGATCCAGCATATAATCGCTTTCAAATGCTGAGTAAAGCAGGTACGCCAAGTCGCAGCAGTCCTAGACAACTAGGCCTTGGCAGGATGCACGCCTGTCTCATGCTGTCATATACTAAAAAATAATTGATTTTAAGCAGTATGTTTTCTTCTTTACGCAGACTCAGGACGCATGTAACCAATAGTTTCTCTTTAATATAACATTAGATTTACAAAAGGCCCTTCCTAATTTTCTGTCAAACCCTGGTTATTTTTATTATAGGCCTGTAATACTTACTACAAGGGTGTAATAGGCAATGGACTATTACTGTTAACATTTATATTCGATCTGTAAAAATGTATCCAATACATAATCGGTCAAAAATATACATTGCAATTTTACTGTAATCAATAGGGTTTTAAAAATGAAGCTCATTACTTTTTTCTAAAAGTATCATGGTAATAATATTTTGCAATTTAATCATTTTATTTTTAATACGTGTTTGTTCAAAGCTAACATAACTCCTGAGAAATTCTAACATTAAAAACTTTCCAGAAAATGTGGAAGTGAGATGAATTTTTCCAGCTCAGAGTACATGCCTTATTCATGTGTATATTCTTAGTGTCTTCTGAAGTGTCTGTCACATTTTAAATGCCTAAAAATATTCGTCGAGTTGGCCTTTCTGGTTTATCCGAATGGGCACTGGCAAATACACACCTTAAGAGCCCATCGATAAAAAAAGATCTTTAAAGTGGTTGAAAACTAGAAAAAGGACATTTGAATTTAAACCCGTGCCTCCATACTCCAGTGGCTCAGTGAAATGATATTTTTCTGATTTATTTCATGTAACATTCTATGACAGGTTCTCTCTTTTTACAAGCTGAAAATTTTTTGTGCTTATTAAAATAATAGCACTTTCAAAAGCTAATATATGAACCCCAGTGCTTTGGCCACTAATTGTTAATACATATTCTGTCTATCTTAAAACTCCTCCTCCTCAGCTTCCATAAGTGGGGAGAATTTATTGTCACTTGTGCAATGCTCCCATACTCTGTTAATCACTTGTCATGTTTCACCCAAGAGATGTCTGTATTCCTGAAGCAAGCAATGTCATTCCTATAATATGTATATTGTAAATTGGTTGTCAAAGTTTTTCAAAATGCCTTGGGACCCTACTGATTTCAAGGTGATTTCTAAATATAGCATTATGATAATAAGATATTTCAGAAGTTGCTACCGGCAGCAGGGTATGCTACACTGGATTCGAGCTATTGACCCACCGCTTAGTAAAAGAAATCGGATGTCAAGTAAAGAACACCAGTCCTATTCAGTACAAAATGTAAGATGTCACTTCCCAGCTATGAAGACATCAGGTCGTGCGATGAGGTGTTTTGTCTTTTTGGCAATGTTAGATGAAATGCCAGTGTTCCCTGAACTACAAGGTGTGCTCCTAATTAAAACTGTCACTTTCTCAAATGCTTTTAAAGGGGACTGGCTTTCATCCTGAAGAAGCTTTGTTTCTAAATCTTACTTGCTTTTTGTATGTATTTCATGTATGATATTTTTGTTTGATTCTTATGTAAATTCAGTGATATCGACTACCAAAATTATCTAATCCATAGTGAATAATCCACAGCTGCAAAAGATGTTAGGAAAATTTTGAGCCCTAAGACACTTAACACCAAGGTGTCAATTCTGATGACCCAGATAAAAGAATGTAGTTAAACACTTTTTAAAAGACTGAAGGAAATGGGAAGAGCCTGCGTTGGTTATGATGTGTTATTTGTGTTAATGAAAATAGTAAACCTTTAATAAGTGAAAAAGGAAAAGCAGTCAGACTATGAAAAATATCAATTACAGATAATGTTGAAAGTTCACTTTCATAACATTTCAGGATATGCATTTAAAAACCCTCCCCACTACATGCATTTGGTTCTTTTAAATAATTTTATGAATAATTTTTGTTACTAAATATATCTTGTTTAAAGTCAATATATCCATTGGTCATGGGAACATCAATAAGCTAGAGTGACTGAAAACCACTAAATTTAATGTTTGCCACAGATTTCAGTGCTGCAAGACGATTCTTCCTTAGGATCTCACATTTCTTGTGAGGGAGCCCCTGCCCGGATTTGTTCCGAACTACTTTTTCAAAGATGTTTGTACAGAAAGCTGCCTTGGAAGATAGAGATAGTGATTCCCTCAGGAGCAAAACTCAGGCATGTTTACTGTCCAATTAGAAAACATTCAGGTTCACTACACTACAAGGGCCTCTTCTATAATGCAAACCAGTGCAAGTGCACCCGCTCTCTAGCCCCTTAGCATTACTCTGTGGGAATTATGGTTCAGATAACAAGCCCCAAAATGTCAATGTGCTGACTACTGTTATTGCCATAAATAATAAATTGTCTGTCTCTGATCCAGAAGTCTCCTGTTCTCTCTCAGCAGCCATGAAATGGTGACAAGCTAATGTGTTAACTTCTGTGTAGGGCAAAATCTCAGACCCATCATATTTTCTTAGCCATTGGCAAAATGATGACAGAAACCATTGTGTCCCTAGAGTTCTTTCCTACATGTTCTGGGTTTCTCAGATTTTCCTAAAATGTGTGCTCTGCCAGGATAATGATTAATTCATGAAGTAAGTCTGTTTTGCACAAAAATTAACTTAAATACATCTCTCCATGGGATATTTATTCAGCACTACATTAAATTATTTCTTCATAGTTTAATTTAAAGTTTGGATGCTGGGGAAAGAGGGAAAATACCTGGATACTGAAATGATCCAATGCTACTCTAAATTGGCTTTAAAAAAATGGGTAAAAAGCCCCCAAATGCTGATATGCTGTGGCATCATCATAGCTCACAGGAACCTCAGTCTCTTGGGCTCAGGCAATCCTCTTGCCTCAGCTTTCCCAGAAGATGGGATTATAGGTGTACACAAAAACCCCTGGCTAATTTTTCTATTTTTAGTAGAGACAGTGTCTCACTCTTGCTCATGCTGGTCTCAAACTTGTGATCTCGAGCAATCCACATGCCTCTGACCCCCAGAGTGGTAGGATGACAGGAACCAGCCAGCACACCAGTCTCAAATGAATTCTTATTTTAATTGTGGAAACAAAGCAGAATTTTGTTAGTTTCTTCAGCACAAGTCAGTATACCAAATGACATATGACTGTGATAATGTCCTCATGTTCATCTCGAATCAGTAGAAAAATTTACTTTTTGTATCTCTATGAAAAGTAATCTGTGATTAATCATTATTCTCAGGAAAAACACCTACCCACACACACACAAGAAATACATTTTATCTGGAAATGAAAGTGCCTAAAGCATAGATTTATTCTATTTTGTTCTGTTTTAGAATAAGTTATACTGAGTATAGTTAATATCTTCCACTCATAAAGAATAAATTTTCCAGAGTGTAATAATAAAAGCACATTTGAGGGACAAAATTTTCACCAATCTGATAAGAATCATAATTTTCAATAGGCAAATTAAAATGCTTTAGGGTACTATATGTAAAAAAATATGCAAAAGAAATGTATTTTAAAGAAACAATGTATGATATTTCTGAATATGGCCATCCCATATTACTTATTATATTATAATTAATAAACTCATTATTGTTTACTGATGTTCTTTTCTGTATTTCAAATAAACACATTCTAAATGCTTCTGAAATTCAAAAAAGTCTATTTTTGCCAATAGGCTTTGAAAATTTGGCACTATCATTGGTGCTATTAGAGTAATTAGGGAATAAAAATCACAAAGAGGTATCATGCAAATCTGTTCTGGCTTTATTTTTAATGTCTGAAATATAAATGGTTACTATAATTTATTACACTAACTTTGAGGTGTTTATGTTTAAAAAGCATGGGACAGTCCCATATATATGATATATACTGTTTGAAACAATTCTCTTGAATACTTCAGTAAGTATGACTCAATCTTAGGCTTTTGTCCAAAAAAATTGAAAAAAAGGAATTGGGCCGATCCTTTTCAGGAACTATCTAAGATTTTGGACATATTTCGTTTTTATATGTTATTAACATGGGATTTATACCAGAAAGGTGTTAATAGTTTCCTAAAATATAAAACTAAATGATATCCTGAGTTTTAAAATAATTACATTTATTTTCATTTGCTCCAGATATTCATGATCAAAAAGTAATCAATACCCTATTGATCCTTTTTTTCCTATTTATGACATCAACCAGATTCTTCCACTTTCACAGTTTTGATAACCCTTTAGCAATTTACTGGCATTTTTACTGTATAACTGACATATAATAAGCCTCATATATTTAACATGTAGTATTTAGCAAAATTTTTCATATGCATACCATCATCCTAATCAAAACATTGAACTTATCCAATCAGTGCCTGTGTCACCTCCCCCTCAACTCTAGTCAGTGAAGCTCAGGGAATGTCTTCTTCCAACTAGGTGAAGCAAAATGAAGAGTTCAGAGGACTTTGTTTAACAATTTGGATACCAGCTTAGCCACATTAAAATGAAGTACCAAGCAAGTTTCTGATGCCCCAGATTCCAGGTCTTAGTTCCTGAATGGCATTTCTAGATTCACCTTGGGTCATAAGGAAACCTGCTACCCTGAAAGGAAGGAACCAGTTCTGGCAGGATTCGCCACCTGCTGACTAAAGAGGCATTGACTAAACATTAGAGATAGCCAGCCAGCAGTCACCACAGGTTTAGGTAAGACTAGAGTAGTGTTGGGTAAGACTGGGGTGTCATTGATCATGATCTGGTGCATTTGAAGGTGCCGTGGCCAGAAAAGAGTGCTTGTTTCACTCCTTTCCCAATTCCACCAGCCCAGAAAGTGAGGGAAGAGAGTCAGAAACTTTGCTTGGTAATTTAGGGAATTTTCCTTTACTTTACCTAAGCCTCCCAATATAATGTTACCAGAAGTCTGCACAAGTCACTGTCAGAAACTTTTCTTGGTAATTTAGGGAATTTTCCTGTATTTTACCTAAGTCTCCCAGTACAATATTACCAGAAGCCTGCACAAGTCACAGTCAGAAACTTTTCTTGGTAATTTAGGAAATTTTCCTGTATTTTACTTAAGTCCCCCAATATAGTATTACCAGAAGTCTGCACAAGTCACAGTATTACCGAGCTTGGGACACTCCTTGAACTGATATTGCAACAACTAAAGACGTAGATCATGACACTCAAATTCCATTGAATATCTGGAAAGCCTTTTTAAGAAAAGTTGGTTGAAACAAGCCCTGACTACAAAGATTAAAATATATCTAATCTAAAGGACCTAACTCTTCAAGCCCAGATATTGACAAACTTCCAGAAAGCATCAAGAACATATAGGAAAATATGAATCACCAAAAAACCAAGATACCAGTGATGAATCTCAGTGATGGGAAAACACTTGAAGAAATCGGCCTGGGAGAATATTTTTTGAGGTGGACCTGCCCGGGCAATTGAAGCAAAACCAAAAATACATTACTGGGACCCGATCAAACTAAAAAGCTTCTACACAGCCAAGAACGTAGTACATAAAGCAAGCAGATAGCCCTCAGAATGGGAAAACATATTTGCAGGTTATGTCTCTGACAAAGGTTTGATAACCAGTATCCACAGAGAACTCAAATGTATTAGCAAGAGAAGAACAAGTGATCCCATCTCAGGGTGGGCAAGAGATTTGAATAGAAACTTCTCTGAATAAGACAGGCGCACAGCCTATAGACACATGAAAAAATCGGAGTTAAGCAGACCAGTGAGGGCCTGGGGTCAGAGGTCAGGTGCGGCAAAGGAAGTAGAAGGGAGAGATTACAATAGTGGTGATGGTTTCACAGGTATACAAAATATATCAAAACTTATCAAACTGGGTGTGTTAAGTTTGTGTAGTTTATTGTATGTCAACTATACCTCAACCAAGTGGTTAGGAAAAATTGATACTTGATTCAATAGTCAGAAAACTTTTCAGTGTATGTATTAGTTTCCTAACAGATTAGCATAAATTGCGAGGCTCAAAACAATACGTTTATTTTCTTACTGTTCTGGAGATCCCAAGTCTGAAGTGGGCCTTGCTGGGCTACAGTGAGGGGCTGGCAGGGCTGCAGGGCTGAGCTCCTGATGGAGGCTCTAGGGGAGAACCTGCTTCCCCCTCTTCCCATCATCTAGAGGCCGACTGCATTCTGTGGCTGGTAGGCACATTCTCCTTCAAATTACTGTGAGGCTGACCTCTTCTGCCTCTTTTTTCCACTATGAAGAACTCTTTTAACTATATTAGGTCCACCTGGATAAACTGGGATAATTTCTTTATGTTTAGCTCAACTGGTTAGCATCCTAGTTCCCTCTGCAACCTTAAACCATGTCACGTAACATACCATAGTCACATGCAAACGCCAGGGATTAGCATAGGAACATCTTTGGGGGCTATTATTCTGCCTACTAAATAATTTAGGCATGTGACTGTACTTCAAATATAAATTTTATGAAACCTAAATACAGATTGAGTATTTCTGATGAAAACTTAGTGGTCAAATTGAGTTATGCTGTAAGTGGATTCCAAAGACTTAGTATAAAAAATAATGTAAACTATTTCATCAATAATTTTATATTGATTACACATTGAAACATTGAGGTTTGGATATGTTGGGTTAAATGAAATCTATTGTTAAGATAAAAGACAACCCAACCCAACAGAAAAATGGGTAAAGGGTATTAACAAGAAGAAATACAAATGGTCTATAAACATGTCATAAGATTCTCTCTCTTTTTTTTTTTTTTTGCAGTTTTTGGGGTTTGAACCCACCACCTCTGGCATATGGGGCCAGTGCCCTACTCCTTTGAGCCACAGGCACTGCCCACAAGATTCTTGATGTAAAAGGACTGCTAGTACCCAGTATTGGGGACAGTATGCAGAAATGGCCATTCTCACACTTTTGATGGAGCATAGTTTGATAAAGATTTTCCAAAAGCAATTTTGCTATGTCTAAAAGAATTGAAAAATGAAATTTCCTGTAACCTGTTATTAATTTTTAACAATTTTTTCCAAGGAAAAACAAATGCACAAAAATGTATGTATAATGATCCTCAATGTAACACTTTCTCTACTCGAAAAAAAAGGACAGCAACTTGCTCATCCATCAAAGGGGTAGTGGTTAAATAATTTCTGGTATAGTCATACCAGTATGGGGTACATATAAAAGTATGGGTTCCAAGCTGAATGTCTAAGTAAAGAATAAAAGTGTCAAAAAATATTTTAGCAGAATCCCATCCCAATTTCTGGTACTGTCTGCTCCCAATAGCCCATAAGTTAATATATGAATTTATAAAAAGCTTACACCTTGGGAGAGAGAGGAGGGTATTATGAGGCCGCTTTTCTGCTTTTCTCTGTAATGTTTGCATAAAAAATAACTTTAAATAATGTTAAAGTTGAAAAAAAAGGGCATATAATTCACACAGCACTGCCCATGCCTGCCTAATGGGTGCTGCCATCTGACCACCGCTGAGCTTGCACTGATGTGTCAGGGGGCAGGCCATCCTGCCCAGCATGTCTGTGGCCTGGAATGTCCATCCATCATTTCTGTGCAAAGGGGAGTGATTTTTCCCTCTCTTCTCCCTTCTGCAAACATTTAGCACAGCAGGCCTCTCACCTCCCTCAGACTAACATCAAGTAGTATCCACTCTCTGTCTAGATTTTCAACTGGTATGTTGTAAAAATTTTAAAGATTATTAATCAAATTATTTTCAAAAGAAGTTCAAAGCACAGTAAGTGTTTTTAAACTGTTTTTTTTTTTTTTTTACTAACACAAATGAAGTGTGCCACGAGATTAAAAAAAGGTTGGAAAACACTGTTCTAGGTCCTCTGGCTAGTCTGCACAAGCTCCTGCATGCAGGGAGCCCCTACTGGCATTAGGAGGCCCCCAAAGCTTGTTTTGCAAAGAATCATCCCTCTTGGGAACAGCAACCAGACCACCAGATAGTCTGGAAGCCTCCGCTTCATGTGGGAGAACAAGAAAGTTTGCCTTGCCCAGCCTCAGTTTACCTCTCTGTTACATGGGGTGCTGGCATCTTCCTCCCTAGGTCTCTGAGAATTAAGTGGGTCCTGGAGTGGAGTCGGGCTGCAGCAGTTCCCAGGGGGGCAGCCTCTCAAGAGAGGGCAGCCCCAGAGAGACGCTGGTCTGAGTTTACACCTGGGGTCCCTGGCCCCGTGGATAGCTGACACCTGTGCACATCAGGCAAGCTTCAGTTTCCTCTTCTGCAGTGGAAGTGTTTTGGGGATTTCACTGGGCTCAGTACCTGTGGAAGTAGGTGCTGTTGTTGCCATTGTGCATTACTATGTGGTCAAGGCGCAGGGTCCATGCGTGAACATCTCAAAGGAGTTGGCGTGTATATAAACATTGAAAATTGTGATAGGGGTTTCTAATTCCTGTGACATTACCACTTAGGTGGGGACACTTCATGGGCTGAGGCCTGATGTTTTAATCTGTAAAAACGAAGATATAAATCCTGTTCCTTCATTCCTTGCTGGGCCGTCTGAGCTGGTGCTTCGTAAGTACCAATGGCCTGGATGAATATGAGTAATTCTTGTAATTTTGATTTCAAAAGTTATTTTGGCTGCAGCCTCGTTTATTTGGTCTAGTCTAGGAACACCCTGCTCCTGTAATAATACTGTTGCTTGTGCCTTGAACTAAGGTATGGTGCAGACTTCAGGAGGCCTGGATGGCAAAGGGCAGGGTCCTCCGCAGTGTGTGATGAGCTTCCCGGGGGCCTGTGCTGACATTCCTGCAGGGCTTGAGATGTCTGCAACTCTCCCACCAGCCTGGGTTTGGAGGTTGTGATGGTCTGTGGTTTTACAGTCTGAATTCACCTCTCTTCAACCCGGTCAAAGGCTGGCTCTCTGGGAAATCCTCATTTTTCACCTTGTCTAGAAGGAGACTGTCTGAAGAAATAGCTTCTGAAATGCTTCTTACCAAGCCACGCGATAAGCTCCTGGAAGGCTGCAGGCGTGTGTTATAAAGCAATCGCTCAGGGCTCCTTATCTCTGGCAATTCTGATTGGGGCCGCAGATCCATCTTAAAAAGCTTTAGCTGTCTAATGCCCACCAAGAACTGAACCCTTCCACATCTGACATAAATAATACAGATCAGAACGAAGTTCAGTGTCAAGGAGGGAATGCATCCTCCCCTTTCCCTTATCACGCAGGCCTGTGCTTCATTACCGTCTGAAGTGCAGAGATTAGAGAAGGCAGGGTGAGAGCCAGAGATGAGCTGTTGGTTGGGGAACTTTTCCTCCCTAAGGAGTTGAGACAAATCACTCTTATCCAGCCTCTTCCCTTGCTGATGACTTTGTCCTGAGCAGATTCCACGGTGATGCTGCCACCAGGGGGACTCCAAATGTATTTGGTGGGTGGTGTGCTCCATCGGCCTGTAGTCGGCAAATGGGCTCTGTGTCCTTGGGCTATACCTGCTCTCTCTAGACAAACTTTATCACCTGAGGTGTGCCCCAGAGGCACATGTTTCACAGAGATCAGGGGATCTGGGGTTAGAATACTGGCTCCCTGCACCTCCCCAGCTGGCACAGACCCCCAAAGCTGTCACCCCCAGGGCCTTACAGCTCAGACTTTGAGGCTGGGCAAGTCCAGCTGGGAACTATGAGAGAGCCAAGGGCCTGAGGCCTTGGACCAACTTGCAGCCTGAGCCTGGGGCCCTGGTGGAGCTCTCAAGAATCTTCAGGTCTCAGAGCTAACACCCTCAGGGAGTGCCCTTTCCAGGGCTGGGCAGGTCCTCTTCCCAAGGTACTGTTTGCTCTGCAATTAGTTCCATGGTAAGCCAAGACCCTAAGATAGAGTCCAGCACCCTGAATTAGACACCACCCCAAACTGTGCCCCTGCTCTGCCCTGCCCTGAGTCATTCCAGGGGACCATCTCCCCAGGTAGCCTCATCTCAGTGGATTCCTGAGCCTCCTAGAAGGCGGGGGAGTGAGGCTGCACTGGTGGTGCTAACATGGAGGCCTTGGGCTCAGCCTCTCTTCCCCCAGTCCTGTCAGTAGAGTGATTGTTTTAATGCCTGGGGCTACATTCTCCAGAGATGCTGTGCTGTGTTGGGAAGAGTCTAGGTCTGTACAGAGCCAGCGTTCACTAAATGTCAGCATTCCAGCATTGGTGGCAGTGGCTATAGGCATGCTGGTGAGCTGTGCTCTAGGGACTTAGGTGAACCAATGTTGAAGAGACCCATGAACAGAATATGTGCTGGAGGACCTCCTGAGTCCTCTAGTGTTTATCTTGCTCTGGGAGACAGGAGGGGAGGCAAAGGTGCCTGATATTTTATCACAGATTTGAGGAAGGTTGTTAGTCTTCATGGGCTTCTCTTGTTTCCGAGTGTCCTTTGTGCTATAGGTTGGAGCTGTGAACGGGCCAGTGGGACTGGGCGAGCGTGATAATGTCCACTTATAGGTCTGGCCTTTTAAAAATAGCCCGTGACCTCCTGCTTCTTTCCTCCCTCCTCGCCAGGTCAGCCTCGGTAGCCACAGAGACAGGTGAGCCTGGTACCTGACCCATAGCAGACATTGCCTCGGAGAGAGGTAAACTTTTATTGCTTTTAGGTGCTGGGCTTTGGCAGACACTTAAGATTGTTCATTTTACTAATTAGATGCTATTTTGAGAAAACAAATGTTACGAGTTTTTGTCCTGAGCGGCTCACCTGGGCACATGACCAAAGAAGTTATAAAACCACAGTGCTAATCAAATATTCTTTTTCCATGCTGGTAAACCCATTTAACTAAGAATGGTTATTTCCTCGTTCCTTGGATTGGATGTTGGGAAGGAAGTCAGACTCATCTACTTTCCATACGGCACTGGGGGCCATGGGCCAGTGGGGAGCTGGCTGCTCTGATGGCTGAAAGTGCTGATCACGGCAGGGCTATGGCAGGCTTTGTAATGGCCATGTAGTAGCCCCTTCTTGGCTGATCTTTTTGACTAGATCATTGGAAAGAACCCCACAAGGATTGCCTGGGTCTCTTTCTAAGAGGGAGTGTGGCCCCACATCCACTCCTGGCTGGATGCCCAGTTTGTGCAGGATATGGCCTGGGAAGTATGAGGTCCTAGGTCCATGAAAATGACCCCATTTCCTCTTTGGCTCACTGGACCACATGGAAGGCTTCTTTGCCCCCTGCAATACCTGGTGTTCCATATGGAGGGGTTAAGAGGGAAACTGAGATAAGCCTAATTCCTCTGGCCATGCATGGTGTCAGGTGCTGCATTAGACCCTGCAGTCAGGGCAGATGTGTTCAAAGGGAAGCAGCCATCAGAGGGCACATGCTCTGAGCTTCTGTAGAAGGGAGTGGCCACCCACTTCTTTCCAGTACTGTCTCTGATCTGGTAGTCAAGTGGATATAGGCACTGATTTCCACCCCACTGTAATGCTCATTCTGCCTTCGGCTCCTTTAGCACAGGGAGCCCTTGGTGGGTGCTGCCTGGCCCCTGCACCAACCACGAGGAGCCCATTGGGACACAGGCCTGTCCACTGCCTGGCTCAGCTGCACTGAACCACAGGCCTGCCCTTCCATGCCAGGGTCCCTGCCACATTTCCTGGGGTTACCCCATGTTTCTATCCTTCTTCCTCCACAATGAACAGAGACTGTCCCAGGGACCCCCTCAACTGGGAGCACTGTTGCCCTCCAGAATCCTGCCCTCAGCCTCGGAGCACACTCATTTGGAAGTTTTTTCCTGTTAAAAATAGAGAAGTCTATTTTGACTTTGGGCCCATTTCTTCCTTTGGCTGGAAATGTTTTGATTCTGTCTTATTTCTGGGAGACCTTACAACTGATGCTATGATCTGGGGTACATGAGCCTCTGGGAGAGAGGACCCTGTACTGTTTAGTTGAGAACAGGTTAGTCCGAGAAACAGTATGTGCAGATACTTTTTCATCAACCTGCCCTGGCTGTGCCAGGCTGATCTGCTGAGCTGGCCGCTGCCGTGGGGCACTTGCCACATTTTGCTGAGGAAGGCACACATCACCCCCATCCTTTGCAAAGCCATGGTCCACTCAGGAAATATGCATATCAGCCTCTGCAGCCCTTCCAAATCACCTCCATCATGCCGATAAGCTCTAACTCAGTAGCTTACCAGTCCATTAAGCAGCTGGAATGCCCCAAAGACAATGAAAAGTAAGTTATGCTCTTCTAAACAATGAATAAACTGTTTCCCATGCTGCCTCAACATCACTTGATTCATTTTTCTGCCTCGGAATTTGACAAAACTCATAATTCACCCATCAGTCTCTGACTACTACTGTCAATTAGCTGGGTTCAATCGAAAGCCGGAGGATCGATCTGCCACATGTCAGAGACACTTAAGTTCTATAAGCTAATATCTGCGCTGACTTAAATTAGCAGACCCCGAGAGAAGCTAATTACATTTGCGTGAACAACCGGGGACAATGGAAGAAACAGGGAAGTCATTTTTGGAAGGCGAAGATCCAGCTAGGAAGGTGGTGTCAGGTGCTGCGTGACCTGGGTGGGAAAGAATTCAGGGGCCACCAAGACATTTGTCATTTATGATTTATTTACTCCTGAGGTGGCATCAGGCCTCGTAGCGACTTGGTTTTCTTTCTCTAGAACAGCAACACCATATAGCCATATCATTATTATTCCTAGCTGATCCCAGGTATGGCCGATGCAGTTGTTTCAGCAGTCTGCTTTCAGAACCACCGGGGCATGTGATAAGATAAGCTTACTTCAATCTCATTCCTTGTTTGAAAACTGTTTAAAAACGAGTTGGCCACTGCTGCCCATTTGAATTTAGTAAGTAAATTTCTATTTGCTTTAAAATAACTTGTTCGACTATAACTTTTTATTTTGACTTGTTTAATAGTGGGGAATCATGGTTCTCAACTAACTACAAAATATAAGGCATCCCTTTAAAAAAGCCACAGAATCTCATATTTGACCCTAAATAAATGCTAACTCTCTTTGTATAAGACTCCAATGAATAATTCTTCACAAAAGAAGCATTTGAAGTTGCCCCCAAGGGACAACTTATTTTTTTTTCTTACTTTGTTTCCCTTGGTAGAGTGCTGTGGCATCATAGCTCACGGCAACCTCAAATGATCCTCTTGCCTCAGTTTTTCTTTTTTATGGTAGAGGCAGGATCTGGCTCTTGCTCAGACCAGTTTGGAGCACCTGAACTCAAGCAATTCACTTCCCTGGGCCTACCAGAGTACTAGGATTACAGGCATGGACTACCACGCCCCTACCCAAAGGCATTTTAAATAAGGGGATATTCTTGTTTAATTTTTCTTTCATATCCCTAATGACAGTGTGAATATCAGTCCCTAATTGACTCAAGGGGATTTCTTAGGTGCTGCAGAGGTTCCGGGTAGTCTCTGAGTTATCCCAAGGCAGGAAGGGGGCTGTGATGTGTCAGCACCTCCGCTTTCTGCTCAGCTGCCTTCCTTCTGAGTGTGGCTGGACCAACTGGAATTTGCTAGGGCAAGATCTGTGATAGCAGCTTGGGAGGTAATTAGTTGCTCATTCTTTTTGGGGACAGACATTTGCAGATGGAAAGCAAGAAGGAAGAAGAGAAGTTGGACTCTTTAGGGCTTCTTAGAACGTGAGGGGCAAGTCCACTCAGGCAAACGAGACCAGTCAGAGACACCATCTGCAGGGGCCCCATGGTGTCAAGGTCTGTATCCATCAGCTCTCTTGCCATGAACTGTGTTTCCACAGAGACTTTGGCAGGCCCCACAGTGGAGGCAGAGTTTCACATACTCTGCTAATATGGTCACTGAGGATTAGGAGGGGTACAGGTATTCTGGGGAGCTGCCCTGCTCTAGCAGGATTCCCAGAGCACATCTGCTTCTCTGGCCTTGGGTTTTGCTCATCCAAGATGGAACTTGTGAAGACCACTATGATTTGGATGAATCTAGCTCTTGTCCCTCAATCCCTCCTTGCCTTGTAAGGTCTCCACTGACCTCTTGGCTTTGAAAGTTGGAAAGGCACTCAGACGTCACCTCTGGCCAACTTCCCACCCCGTGATCAACTCTCCTCCACGCCACTTAGCCCAGTGATGGTCTGACCTCTGCTTGTCCAGTACCAGGACTGGATCTCCCCCACCCCCATAGCAGACCACTCCATCAGAATGTAATGTTCTTCACACATGGGGGAGTTTGTCCATTTGTCTTCTAGTCTTGTTTGTATGATGCAGTGTACACTGCCCTTGCCAAGATTTTTTTCCTCCAGGTGATTTATTCAGTTGTTCTTCCTATGGATACAAGCTCAAATCCCTTCACCATTCTTGCTGTCCTGTTCATGCCACAGTGAAAACACAATGCCTTGAGGGGCCATCACTCTCCAGATGTGACTCTGTCCGACCACAGAGCATCTCGGCAGGGCTTTCCCTCCCCTGTTCTCCATTCTACGCATCTCAGGAGAAGTCACTTAATGTCACTGTGCCTCCATTTTCTTATCTGGAAAGTCATGACAATCCTCATTCCTGAGTTGTTTTAGTCACCAACTGCTGCATAACGAAACCCCAGAACTTAGAGCTTATAAAACAATGATCTGCTTTGTGTTCGTGTGATTCTGTGGCAGGAGTCAGGAGTCAGTTGTTTTGATCCACCCAGCACAGTCAAGAGTTGTTTGCACAGCTGCATTCAGCTGGCAGCTGGATTGAAGTCCAAGAAGGCCTTAATCTCATCTGCCTGGGGTATGTGGTCTCTCTCCCTTATGGTTCCCAATTCTGTGATTTTCCTAAGCATTCCGACAGCATGGCAGTGGCTTTCCAGAGCAAGATCAGAAACTTTTTGCTTTTTAGGGGCCAAACCTATCACTTCTTGGTGATCGCACAGCATCTTTCTTTTTCATTCTACTGTTTGGATCGTCACAAAGACAGCTCAGATTGAAGAAGGGAAATAGGCTTGATTTGTTCCTGGGAGAAAGGGCATTTGCATAGGGAAGAGAGGAGTGGGTGGTGGCCATCTGTGAGACTATCTACCCCTTATCTTGTAGGATTGCTGTGAGAATTAGAGCAAGCTAATACATGCAAAGCACTTGCCACAGGGTCTGGTCCATCGCCCATATATAGTATAAGAGTCAGCTTTTGTTTGGATTCAAGCTGTCAGTCACACTCCCTCAGTAAGGCACAAGCAAGGTCAGAGCCACGCTGCCTGCCCCCAGACAAGTCTGTTTTAAGTTGGGTAATTTGCTAAACTTTCATTGGGTACAGATCCACCCAGGAGAGAAGGCCACCACCTACATGTTTAACCTTGCTCTCATGGTAGGTGTAGTTTTTCTCATCTTACAAAGGACAATCTGAGGCTCAGGGAGTGAAATATCTTCTCTGGTTACTAACTAGTGAGCAGTGAAGCCAAAGTCCAGAAATCTGCCATTTTGCTCTATCATGTGGGATCTGTTACGATGACTTGCTGAAGTTCAGCCTCCAAGTGTTCATGGCCGGCCTGTCACCCGCTGGCCTGGACTCCTAATTGAGGAATACAAAGAGGACCACCTGCAGGGCTGGTCACAGGGAGCCCCACACGTTTGGATAATCTTTGCTTTCTGGGTTTGTAGGCTTCTTTTCACGTTTCATATTAGAAGCCTTCTTCTTGGAGATCTTCTATTTTAGAACTCACTGGAAGGATTATAGAAATCTTGTCTCTGAGTATTTAAGCAGCATTGACTATACCCCAGCGATAACAACTTCCCTTTGCCTAATGCTTATTACACCCAGAGGGCACCACACCAAAAGTAGGAGGAAGAGGGCTTCAGTGATCTGCAAAATCTACAGCTCTAGGAGATACAAATGGGACTTGAACCCAGACATTCTAGTTGAAAGCAAATTACTGTTTTTTTCCATTATAGTGTGAGAACTTCCAGCCCACCTTTCTCAGCATCACTTTCTCCTTCTGTACAATGGAAATTAACTATCCCTGTGGAGTTATTAAGAGGCTCAAGAAAAATTATAAATGTATATTTAACAAGTGTCTATTGAGTTTATGTGTCAGATTGTTCTGGACACTGAGACACAGATGTAAACAAAACAGACAAAATCTGATGCTGCTGACCTTGCATTCTGATAAGGTATACCCTCCCTGCACTTTACAGAAATAAAACATTTTTCTGCTGAGGGCCTAATGCAAGGTTGGGTCAGAGTATTTAACTCATTCCATTTATTTATTTCTTCATTTGTTCAATTGTTCATATAAGTATCCAATATTACTGGGTATAAATTATGTGTCAGGCACCCATAGGTGAGGAGAAAAGAGAATTAATAAGATAGACACACCTAATGTGCACAATGTAAGGGTCTATAGCACACCCCCTGGATGAAGGGCTCAACTACAACTTGAACTTTACTGGAGAAACACAAACAATGTAACCTATTTGTACCCTCACATTAAGCTACAATAAAAAAATAAATAAGACAAAAAGCTAAGGGCGGTGCCTGTGGCTCAATGAGTAGGGTGCCGGCCCCATATACGGAGGGTGGTGGGTTCGAACCCAGCCCTGGCCAAACTGCAACAAAAAATAGCCGGGCATTGTAGAGGGCGCCTGTAGTCCCAGCTACTTAGGAGGCTTACGCAAGAGAATCACCTAAGTCCAAGAAGCCCAAGAGCTGGAGGTTGCTGTGAGCTTTGATCTCTATCAAGGGTGACAAAGTGAGACTCTGTGTCTAAAAAAAAAAAAAAAAAGAAAAGGCTGAGAGATGATTATTTTATTTAGTTTTTTTTCAGACAGAGTCTTACTTTGTCACTCTTGGTAGAGTGCCGTAGCATCACAGCTCACAGCAACCTCCAACTCTTGGGCTTAAGTGATTCTCTTGCCTCAGTCTCCCAAGTAGCTGGGACTACAGGCACCCGCCACAATGCCCGGCTTTTTTTTTTTGTTGTTGCAGTTGTCATTGCTGTCCTAGCTGGTCAGGGCTGGGCTCAAATTTGCCACCCTCAGTATATGGGGCCTGCGCCCTACCCACTGAGCCACAGGCACCACCCCAAAAGATGATCATATTTGAACAAATAAAAAGATAGATGAAAACCCCACCAGAATGAAATTTATAAACTGGAATGGAGAAGAGACATTAAATTAAGGAAGTGTTATAAAACAACAATAGTAACATCAAAACCACAATAATAACAACCACCTCTCGGCTGGTGTGAGTAACAATTTACAGTGTAGGAAGGATGCACTGTTAGGGTTTGCTAAATTCTCTTGATCTGAGATGAATTGATGAGATCTGAAAGTGAAGGGCATCTGATGCCTGGGTTGTCCTGTGGGCTGTGAGCACAGGATGGGTTTTGCCACCTGACAGCGTCTTCATCACAGGCCCAGATAGTGCTGAGACAAGGAGCAGGGCAGGTACAGTCAGACAGCCTCAGTCGTGCGGTTTTATGGGCAGATGTTAGGGTCACAGCAGAGAGCTGCTTCCTAGCAGTCTCACTGAAACCCTGAAACTGTGTCAATCTCGGGGAGCTATGGGAGAATGAGTACCTTCTGTTCTAAGCCTGTTGTCTCACACCAAGTTCCCGTATTTGAAAAAGCAGCTTCTCTAACAGCCCCATTTTCTTTTCTTTCTTTTTCTTTCTTTCTTTTTTTGTTTTTTGTTTTTTTTTCTGATGGGCAAGTTTGGTAAACAATAGGCTGTGAAAGGAAGGATTGGCTGAAGTTTAGAACATTCCTGACATCTTCAAGTTTTGGGATTGAACAGCCTCTCTTTCTTCTTCTGAGGGTTTTCTCTTTCTTAAAGATTTCTGGTTTCTGATCGTCCAATATTAATGTTTGCTCCCAGAATGAAGAGCATGTGTTCTCCCATATAGCTTGTCTTTCTCCTCCCAATCCCAAGCTTTTAATCTACATTAAATCAAACTATAGATCAACCTTCAGCTTCTTATTGCTCAGCTTCCCATCACTTGTTTGCCTAAAAAAATAAAACAAAACAAAAACCTAGCCTGCTCTTGAAGTGAGTTTTAAATTGCCTCTGCTAGAAGATATAATTGCATTAGCCACAGTGGGCATTTGGGGGGGGGGGTGTAGATTTCAAATGCCACCTTCCTCTCTCTCTAGCTTCTTCCAAGTCCCCCTACCCCTTGTTCTAGCCCTGTGGGGATTTTCTTGGATTTTCTTGGCCTCACCTGGTATTAGAACAAGGGTTCTGTATAAATGGTTTCTTTGCTTTCAGCCTGGCCCTCTCTGTCCCCTGCCAGTGCTGGTGCAGCATGACTGCCTTCTTGGAGCTCTGAAGGCCAAGTTGTAGTTCCCCAACTTTCACAGACCTCCCGGACTGCCAAAAGAGTAAAGATCCAGCATACAGGTCTGGCATCCATGCCGCCCCACTTCTGGCTTCTGGTCCCACATGAGCTGTTTGTGTTCCTGCCCTGACAATGCAGGCTAAGCCTCACACCCTACACTTCAGAGATGCCAGGCCTCCCCTTGTGTATGGGTTGCCAGACACACAACACCAAGGACCTCGTGCCCTGTTCTTATGTTTATTTTAAACATGTTTTCTGAGCGCCTCTGCAGGGGCCACTGTGGCACTCAGAGGCCCTGTCTAGAAGAAGGAATCCTTCCCCTGGCCTCTCCAACCCCTTTCTGGTGATCTGAAGAACCTGCTAGGGTTGTGGCTCCGTTGCATTCCTTTTTTGGTTTTCAGTTTTTCCTTTCTTATTTCAATTTAAAAAACATTTTAAAACATGGCCTTAAGTGAATATAGACTCAACATGAGAACTTAAAATAACACAAAGAAAGCTCAAGTTGACTTTTCCAACACCCCACTCTGCAGCCCTCCATGCCCCTACCCATGGCTTTGAGTGGTCTCATTTGTAGTCTCAAAATCACAAAAAAAAATCATTTCACTTTTTTTTTTTTTGAATGGAGAACAAACATTTATTTGTTGAGGGCCTATAAAATGCCACATGCCATCTGTGGTAGATTTTCATTTTCAGGCTTTTTTCTCTTCAAATCCTCAAAGCCATACTCTCGGACGTACTTTCTTTCTACAAAGGGAAGATTATCCGGCTCAGAAAGCAAAGAACATGATCAAAGAATTTTAGATACGTGTCAAATTATCACTGAACCCCACTTCTGGAGCAAGATGGCGGCCGAGTAACAGCTTCCTTGCAACTGGGCATGGTGAGACTAGGGAGAGAAGACTTCAGGCATCTCTAGCTGGTGGGATCTGCCCAGAAATATCCCTTTGGGGACACAGGGAGACAGTGTGAGACTTCTAGACCCCATGAGGAAGGCAAAAGCAGTGGAGAACTGCAAGTGGTTGCATGTGTTGGTTTGGTCTAATCCTGCCGGCAGCTGTAAGTACAGCAGCAGTGAGATTGCAAACTGGAAAGGCCTTGCTTGTGAGCTGTTTGGGTTTTTTTGGACTTGGCACTGAGTTGAACTATCGTGGGAGAACTTGGGCAAGAGTGTGGAGGTCTTTGAGTGTTGTCTACGGCCCAAGACTGAGCCACCGAGCCAGACGGAGCTATCAGTGTTTGGCTGTGGGCCGTGTGGAGCCATCATAGGAGAACTGCCCCAGCAAGCCCTAGGGTCGCAGAACAAGCATCGGGCGGGAGTGAGTAATCTAGAGACTGAGCAGCCTAAAGGCAGGGACTGAGATGCCTTGCAGCCTAGTCCTCAGGGGCATAGGGTGAGACCAGTTTTGGCACACTGGGTAAGTGGAGAGCCACTTAAGGAGTGATCCCAGTGACAAGCACTTTCCTGGGAAAGCTTCTACCTAGCCTAGGTTAGCAATTTAAAGTGCCTTCTAAGTGGGCTGAGGAGGATTTAGGCTCTCCACTCTGTGGGGTTTGAGAAATATTAGAGGCCTCCAGTCTCCATATCAGATAGCCGTATCAGCATTGTGATTAACATATCATACTCCAGAAGATCACCTGTAGCCCAGACAATATTCAGCAAGATATATATACTGCTTTGTTTTTGGTTTTGTTTTGTTTTGTGTTGTTTTGTTTTGTTTTGATTTTCAACATTTTCCTTATAGATTTTTTCTTTTCTTTTTTTTTTTCTTTCCTTTGAACAATTTCTTCATTGTTTCTAGTTTAAATATAATTTTCCATTGTTGCCTTTTTCAACAATTAGAACTTCATTTTTGCTAGTGTTTCTACCACTATTATTTGGTTTTTCCCCCAATTTTATCCTGTAAAGTTTTTGGTTTGCTTGTGTTGGTTTGATTTATTGCATTTTTGTCTTTCCTCTCTACTAAGTGGAGGTGGGGTACTGTGTCCAAACAGGCTGGCAAAGAGCTGCTGGCCTCAAGGGAACCACTCAACCTGGCATCCCCAGAGGTTGGGGTTTTGTTTTTTTTTTTTTTTTTGTAGAGACAGAGTCCCACTTTATTGCCCTTGGTAGAGTGCTGTGGTATCACACAGCTCACAGCAACTCCAGCTCCTGGGCTTAAGTGATTCTCTAAGCCTCCCGAGTAGCTGGGACTACAGGTGCCCATCACAACGTTTTGCAGTTCGGCCGAGGCCAGGTTTGAACTCACCACCTTCAGTATATAGGGCCAGAGCCCTACTCAATGAGCCACAGGCAACACCAGAGGTTGGGGGTTTATAAGGTTGGGTCAAAGTACCCTAATGTATACCTATATTGCTTCCGTCTCCCTCTTTCTGTGCCTCTCTTCTTTTTGTCAATATTCCCTTTTACTCAACCCCTCTCCTTTCTCGTTTTTCCTTTCTTTATTTTTTTTTCCTTTTTTTCCCTTCTTGCTCTTTAATCTTCTCATCCTTCTGGTATGGTACTAAAAGAACTCATCGAAACCCTAGTCCAGAGGCATTGTAACTTAAAGAGCAAGAAGAAGTAAAAGGAAAATTAGGGCAAGGAAACAGATAAAAGAAGACACTCATGAGGAAGAATCAGCAGAAAAATCCTGGCAGCATGAAAAACCAGTCCAGAGCAACCCCACCAAGGGACCGTGAGGTAGCTACTACAGAGGATTCCACCTATAAGGAAATGTTAGAAATGACAGAATGGGAATTTAGAATACAGATGATGAAAACAATGAAGGAAACTGCTAATAAAGTAGAAAATAACCAAAAGGAAATCCAAAAACAGAATCAAATTAGACATGAATGATATGAAGAATATAGAAAAAATATAGCAGAGCTGAAGGAACTGAAGCAGTCAATTAGGGAACTTAAAGATGCAATAGAAAGTATTAACAGCAGATTAGACCATGCAGAAGAAAGAATCTCAGAGGTAGAGTACAAAGCTCTTGAGATACCCCAGATAGTTAAAGAGGTAGAAAAGAAGAGAGAGAAAGCAGAACGTTCACTGACAGAATTGTGGGACTTTATGAAGTATTCAAACATACAAGTTATAGGTATCCCAGAAGGGGAAGAAGAATGCCTCAGGGGAATGGAAACCATACTAGAGAATATTATAAATGAAAATTTCCCAAATATCGCCAAAGATTTTGACACACTCCTTTCAGAGGATATCAGACCTCAGGTTGCCTCAACACTAACCGAGCTTCTCTAAAATACATTTTGATGAACCTGTCCAAAATCAAGACAAAAGAAAAGATTCTTCAAGCTGCCAGGAGTAAATGCCAGTTGACCTACAGGGGCAAATCCATCAGGGAGACTGCAGACTTCTCTAATGAAACTTTCCAAGCAAGAAGACAATGTTCATCTACTTTTAATCTACTTAAACAGAATAATTTCCAGCCCAGAATTCTATATCCTGCTAAGCTAAGCTTCAAAATTGACAGAGAAATCAAATCATTTACTGATATACAAACATTGAGAAAATTCACCACAACAAGACCAGCTCTACAGGAAATACTTCAACCTGTTCTACACACTGACCATCACAATGGATCAACAGCAAAGTAAGAAGTCAGCAATTAAAGAACAGAACCTTGCTTCCACACTGATGCAAAAGATAAAACTAAGCAATGGACTCTCACAAAATAAGATGAATAGAACAGTACCACACTTATCAATTATCTCAATAAATGTTAATGGCTTGAATTCCTCACTGAAAAGGCATAGATTGGCTGACTGGATTAACAAACACAAGCCATCCATTTGTTGCCTGCAGGAAACACACCTAGCTTCAAAAGACAAATTAAAACTCCAGAGTTAAGGGTTGGAAGACAATTTTTCAGGCAAATGGAATTCAGAAGAAAAGAGGAGTTGCAATCTTATTTTCAGATACATGTGGATTTATAGCAACTAAAGTCAAAAAAGACAAAGATGGTCACTTTATATTGGTCAAGGGAAAAATACAACAAGAAGAGGTTTCAATTCTAAATATTTATGCACCCAATTTAAATGCTCCTAGATTCTTGAAACAGACCTTACTC
>CAUYRH010064985.1:115000-127550 GCA_963574655.1 Perodicticus potto | reverse complement strand
AGGCTATGTTAAATAGTTCAATGAAAATATTTCAGATTGTATATAAAGTCAGCACATTGTGCCCCATGATTGCACCAATGTACACAATTATGATTTAATAAAAAAAATAAATAAATAAAGAACATGGTGCTAATCATAATTGTCAGCATCTCAATGGCTACCACTTCCTGACCTGTATAACAGCTCAATCAAAAGGACTAAGCATGTACCTAATGTTTACCAAGCACTGACTACATTCAGCTTGTTTATATATAGTCTGTCCCTGAGATATCCCATAAATCAGATGTTACTGTTATTGGCCAGTTGAACAGACAAGGAAATTAACAGATTTGGAAATTTCAAGTAGCTTCACTAAGATCACACAAGCATTTAGATAGTCTGTTGACACCCAGGTCTGCCCATCAGAGTCCAAGAACTTAGACACTGTGGTTTGTTTCTTCTCAGAGCATTTATTGCTTCATAGCAGAGAGTCATGTGCGAGGGTCTGACCATTAAGTTCGCAAACTCACCCTAGAAAAAGCCCTACATTCCTCATTGCTGAATAGCACTATGGTTACCTTTGAGGTACTCCCCTTGGGAGGTCTGACAATTTAATTTTCAAACTTGCCACTCTGTGCTTGCGTTGGCAGCACTGTACAAACAACTTGGTAAGGTTTCATAACCTGGGTATATCAGTATCTCATAGCTGTGTTCACGTTGGCGTGTGGTGGTGTCTTGCTGAGTAGTATTTTCATTATTGTTGTTGCTTGCTTTTGTGCACCATACAACAATAGCTCTGATGTTCTTCCAGAAAATGAGTTCCTAAATTGCTCTGCAGGGTGGACTAGGCACTGGCACTGATGCATCACTTCCCAAGGGGAGTACTTTGAAGGTCACTATAGTGTTATTCAGCAGTGAGGTATGTGGCACTTTTTCCAGGATGAGTTAGAGAGCTTAATTGTCAGACCTCTCATAAATAAACATTCATAGTCAAGCTTAGATACATGAAGGCCAAGGGCGTGAACAGAAATTTAGAGTTTCCCTGGGTTGAAGTAAGTCAATCGTGTCAAAGAAAAGAAATTACCCTGCTTATCTAAATCTTTAAGACAGTTGAGCCCATGAAGAATAAAAAAGAAAGGATTTTTAGAACTTCTTGTGCTTTTCACAGTGGGACTTTCATAAATCCATTCCTGTTTGATTAAACAAAAGAGGGGAAAAAAGCATGAAACCCCCCAGCAGAGTCTATCTGGGGTGTCTCAGTGAGGATGGGGCTTACCCGCTCCCGTCTTATCTTTGAAGATGTGTCCTTATGTCGGACATAGCTCATCTCTTGCTCATAAATCTTTTGTAAGCCCCATGCCTCTTCCTGGCTGTCAAAAACTGTGGAACATGGGCAATGATGCTGCCCCATTATGTGTTTTCACAAATGAAAATCTACCCTCGAAGATTTCCCCTTTGGAGTTTCTCATAATATTTATGGTCTGGATCTTTAACAATGTCTTACACATGTAAGTATTTAATTGTAGGCAATAATTAAATGAGTACTCTTGAACAATAGAAAAAAAAGATAATCATTTAACTCAAGGGGTCTATCTCAGAGGGAGAAACTTGCTTAAAACAGAAATCATGGTTAGATCTTCTTAAGAAAAATCATGTGTGTTTAGTTATGATTTGCGGTAAGTCTGTTTTTTCTTTTTTACATTTTTATTTGCTCACTTACTTATTTTTTTGTGGGTGATATTTTCTAATAAACCTTTGTGTAATAACAATACAAAATTGGGCAAAACTTCCTACCTGTCTAAGTTGAGGGTACTCTACTGAGAAATGGAACAAAATTATCATCCTATCATATTACCTTTAACATTAATATTTTCTTTATCAGTATTGAGTAGGAATAGTCAAGCAGATGGAATATAGCAGAGAAAGAACGATCAAAAGTAAGGTGGGCTTATTACATTTGATCAATAAATTTCAGAAATAAAGGAATTAAACTTTACAGACAAAGTAAGTACTTAGAGCAATTCTTGGTGCATAAAATGTGTTCAACAACTATTGGTTATTATTTCTTATTTCAGCCTCTTGCCAGAGACAGTTGATATTAAGAATCTGTCATGCTTATCTGTCGATATTTATAGTTCTACATGCATGTATATGTAGCTTAGAGCATTATTATTCTTTTGTGTATGTTTTTAAAATGTGTAAGTGGTTTCACACTGTATTTTGCAATTTTTCTTAACTTTATGTTTGGGGCTCTATGCAAATAGGCACATTGAGAGGAAAAAAGAGAGAGAGAGATACAGAGATGATAGATTAAAAAAGAAACACAACAAATTCCTTTTTATATGCTTTATGATATTCCATCATAAGAATGTAAATGTTTATTCATGTATCAGTTTCTCTCTTAATAGACATTTAGCAGGTTTTTAGTTTTTCACGATTGCACACAGTCCTGTGTATTGACGTGAAAATTTTACCACACTTAGCAAGAGAATCATTTGAGAAAAATAAACATTGTAGAACCATCTCATATTTCATATCTTAAACTTTCTTGTAACTGGCTAAAATGCACTGCATAGGCACCTGCTAAGGGTGTGCTTGAAATGCAAATAAGATATATCAATAGTCTGAACATATCATTAATCCCAATGTTAATTACTATACCGCTAATCCCCATAATGCGTGTGACTCAACCATCAAAATGGTTTGAATCCGAGTGGGGATAGAGGACGTCCTCGTCTGCTTCCAGTTCTAAGTGGAAAAGCTTTCAGTTTTACTCCACTCAGCATGTTAGCTGTGGGTTTGTCATAGATGGCTTCAATCAGTTTAAGAAATATACCACCTATGCCTGTCTTCTTAAGTGTTCTTGTTAGAAAAGGATGCTGAATTTTATCAAATGCTTTTTCTGCAAATATTGCGAGGATTATATGGCTTTTGTTTGTTTTGCTTCTACTGATGTGGTGAATCACATTTACGGGTTTGCATATGTTAAACTAACCTTGCATCCCTGGGATGAAGCCTACTTGATCATGATGTATATATACTTTTTAATGTGTAGCTGTAATCTATTGGCTAAGATTTTGCAGAGTATTTTTGTATTTATACTTATTGGTGAAATTGGTCCGTAGTTCTCCTTTCTAGTTGGGTCTTTTCCAGGTTTTGGTGTTAGGGTGATGTCGCATCATAGGATGTGTTGGGGAAGATTCCTTCTTTCTCATTTTTTTGGAATCGTTTCTGCAATATGGGTATAAGCTCTTCTTTGAAGGTTTAATGGAATTCTGGGGCACGATGTAGGGGTGTATGGTGCATCTTTGGGGTGTGGGATGCAACTGCAAGAGGGACTGTACCTAACAAATTCAAATGTTGTAACCTAGTTGTTTATACCCTCACGTTAACCTGAAATTAAAAGAAAAGCAAAAAGTGATTCGAATCCCAAGTGAGTCAAGGAGTCTGTTAGGAGCCGCCACAGGGTGAGACAGGGAACAGGAAGAAGTGAAAAGAAAAACTTGAATAACAAAAAAGAAATGGCTTCGGTCCTCAGAGTTGGTAGCAAATCTGGCTTCAGAGCTGGACGGTAGCGCGACACGGATGCCAAGGCGGTGGGGTGTTACGTGTGTGGCTGCGTGGGGGCAGGGCAGGAGGGGCCCTCCGACTGTGTTTGTGTTAACAAGGTATATTGTTACAATAGTCAGTCCAGAAGTACAATCTTTCAAGCAGTTAAACTTCAGTTTAATGCAGTTTAGCAAACATATGTTGGGGTTCACTGCTAGGTCCAGGGGACAGAGGTATAAATAAATAAGATAAATAAATCAAGATTAAGATGAATAAACAAATAAAATAAGAATAAACAAACAGAGGAATGTGGTGGGTACCGCATGCTTTTCATATCCAAGATTAGCATCTTCCTTACCAGGGGTGTGTGTGTGTTGGGTCTTTTTCCCATGTGCATTGGGTACATTGTACGTGCATGGTACCCGGTGTGAGTTGGGTGTGTTGAGTGTACGTGCGTGCTGGGTCTGTTTTATTGTGCGTGTGAGTTGTCACCGCGTGTATATTGTGTGTGTTGTGAGCCTGTTTCCCAGACGGCTGGCTGAGACCTGTTCTTGTGAGCGTCTGCTGGAGAGTGTGCAACACCTTTGCTGTGCGCGAGCTTTGTGTCCGTGGTGGAGCTCATGTGTTCTTGCTGAGCTACTCGTGGAATCACCCCTGAGCGCTTCAGGATCTTCCCAGGGAACGTGAGCCCACACAGAGCATTTTCCTAGGGGTCCCCGCTGCCTGACCTCCACGTGGTAGCCCTGGGTCAGAGGAAACCAGGGCCACAGCTCCACGGGCCACCCTGCCACGGACAGAAAATGTGTGGCAGGTGGTATCAGAACGGGAGCTCCACATGGGATTGTTATTTCTGTTTCCACGTCCACCTTCCTCCCCAAACACCGTGTTGAATCACGTCGGGGACCGACATTCCAACTCGCAGGCACCTTTTCATTGATGGGACCTGGGACACAGACGGTCTGGGTCGAACGCGTGCATGGAGGAAGAAATGAAAGAGCCCAGAGTGACCCGAGGTTCCTAGAGTCTTTGGAATATTTAGATACCCGGATTCTTTATGGCCACAGGACCGAATAGACTAGGTTCTTAGTGAGTTTGTTAAATGGGTAAACGAATCCACGCATGTGACACGTGAACGCTTGCTTATCTCAGAGGCAGGCGAGCAGTCACAGAAAAACAGCTCCCCGGTGGGGTTTCCACTCTTCCTCTGTCAATCCCGCAGGGGCCCCTTGTCCGCGTTCCCTTTGGTTTAATTATTGTTCCTTAAGATCAGCCTGGCAGCCTTCCTGTTTACTGTCAGGCTGCAGCCACAGACGCTGAAATAAAGAGTGGAGAGGGGGAATAAAAATCTTCAGGATCCGGGTACAGGAATTTCCCCCGAAGATATTTTCCTTTAAGAGAGGTGAAAGGAAGGTGGAAAAGTTAGGGAAACGAGTTTGCAAACTCTCCAAACGCAGAAACCATAAACCAACAGAATTGTGTTGCTGCTTCCATAAATGTTTAATAAGTTTTATCATCTTGTGACTAAGGTTAAACAAATGTGAGTCCTTTGAGGAATTATTTACTGGAAGCAAAGTTATAGCATCAACATCTGTGTTTCCAATCACTTAGATGAGAAATAGATCAAATAAATCACGAGCAAGTTCCACAAAAATAACTCCCGTATCATCGTCTCTGCAGAAGAATAATGCGAGTAACTCTTTTAGGAACCCTCTCCCTTGGAAATGAGACCTCTCTCTCACTCTTTTTTTTAAAAAATTCATTTCATTGTCTTTAAAGAATAAGTCTTCACTCTTTTGTGTAAAGTTACCATAAAAACACCCACCATAGAAAGACTTCGAAATTTCTCTCAGGGAATCTGGCTGTTTCAGCCAACATTCTCATTTGGGAATGGGCTAACAGTTCCGATGTATAACATCCATATAATTGAACCTCATAAATTTATTTTTTTTTTCACAGTGATGTAATGGGGAGACTGACCTGGAGTTTGTAAACGTTCCCTGCTTACTGCATTCCCCTGGGCAACATAACATTCTAGACAGTGCTTTATGTGCCCTGATTAAAATATAACCTATCTTGCATTTCCTGTGGACTGACCTTGTTTAAGGACCGTGCGGAGATGTTTTCAAATCTGTAACAATGTGCTGTGTGCTGTGTGAGGTTTTTTGAAGTTTTTTTTTTTAACTATGATCTGATTTTCATTTTAGACCACAGGCCCCTGTGCCCTACACTGCACAAGAAAACTTTTTCTTTTTTTTTGCAGTTTTTGGCTGGGGCTGGGTTTGAACCCGTCACCTCCGGCATATGGGGTCCGCGCCCTACTCCGTTGAGCCACAGGCGCCGCCCCACAAGAAAACTTTTGTGCTTTGGTTTGACTTCTGAATCTGCCACTGCACTGTGACAAATAAAATAAACACTTGTTTGTAGCTCCGATTTGAATTCTTAGGCACAGCCTTTAAACTGCTATCCTGCCGCAGAGAGAAGGAATTGGAAAAGTTAAGGAGGAATCCTCCTAAGATGAAAGAGTAGGGATGGAAACTTCCAACCTTCTTTGTTAAAAGAAAGAAAAATTGGCTCAGCGCCTGTGGCTCAACGGGCTAAGGCGCCAGCCACATACACCTGAGCTGGCGGGTTCAAATCCAGCCCGGGCCCACCAAACAACAATGATGGCTGCAACCAAAAATGGCCGGGCGTTGTGGTGGGCGCCTGTAATCCCAGCTAGTTGAGAGGCGGAGACAGCAGACTCGCTTGAGCCCAGGAATTGGAGGTTGCTGTGAGCTGTGATGCCACGGCACTCTACCCAGGGTGACAGCTTGAGGCTCTGTCTCAAAAAAAAAAAAAATTAATGAAAGTGAGGGGAAAGGCTTTGTACCGTTTTTGCAATCCCGGATCTGACAGCTGCAACATAGAATATGCTCAGCACACCCATTTGTGGATGGAGATGTTTTCATTTTCTCTGTGAAAGATACCTTTGCAAAAGTTGAAGGCTGCCCTGGACTTCCAGAAGAGCAAAGGAAAGTTTGTGGGCTGACGGTTTGAGCTTGAAACCTGGCTGGGCTAAAGTGGACGCTGCCATGTCAGTCTTCCGGGATACAAATCGCACTCCAAGAATAACACGAGTGGCTTGGAAAGTATGGGAAGGGGGGATAAATAGATCAAAGTGGAAGTTCCCCAAAAGGAGCGTGTGCATATGAGCGCCATTCCCACATTCCCTCCGTGGATATTTATTCATTTTTACTGTTTTCAAGCCCCTGTGCTGTGTGTCATAAGGATAAACAAGGCATAGGCCCGGTCTTCAGAGTTCAGTGACAGAGTCCTTAGAATATGGCATCCACCCCGGGCTCAGGAAGTGTTAGTCAAAAGAAGGAAGGAAGGAAGGAACAAATGTGTGAAGATGATCCGTGGCTCCCTAGGAATTCAAGCTCATTTCTGTTTGTATGTTTGTTCCTGAGTTTCGTTGTTAATTTCTGCCAAGATTTTCTTTCCCCCCCAGGTAGCCCCTGACATTCCTCTAGTGGGAGTTCACTGATTTCCCTTCTGACCCTTCTTGAACGCAGATACCTTCTGTGGTGCACACTGGCCCCCTGTTAGCTCTTAGGACCAATAAAGTGTGGTGAAGGTCTCCACCTTTGCCCATGGTTGGCGACTCCAAGTGTTTTCCACCGCTGACCACATCGAACCAACCTGGTTTCTCTGTGCCTTCCTTTTCTCTGTCCTGCTCCTGAGAACAGTAAAAATTGGATGCATTAACATTTACAGAGAGTCCATTCCGTGCCAGTCATTGTCCTGGACACCTTATACACACTTGACTTTCATTCAACCTTCCTGTCAGTCAAGGAAGGAGGTAGACTATCATTATCCCCATTTTCTAGATAGGAAAACTGAGGCACAGGGGTTTCAGTAATTTGTTCACGTGTAATGGAGCCAGCACTTAAGCCTAGTCAAAACCCAGGCTTTGACTCCAAAGCCACCCTAGTATATAACCTCAGCATTTCTAGAAGCCAGATATTTATTCTGATGACTTCTTTTGTAGCCTGTGATAAATTGAGTGACTCTGCCGAGCCCAACCCCAGCACCTGTGACTACAGAGAACCCAAGAGTTGGGATTGGGGCAAGGCCTCTCTGTGACTTGTCTTCCTTCCTCACCTGTTGGAATCTCTACTCATGGAGGTCACAGTGGCCTCCTAAAAGCATTTTCCATCAAGCTTGGCACCTCTGGCAGAACAGAGCATCTCCTTCCCGGGACACTTTGAGAGAGTTCTGGGGTTTACATTGGCCCACGTGGGTTTGCAGGACTTGCCTGGACCAGCCACAGGCCTGTCCTGATCAGCCTGCCTTCGCCACTGTGGAACTATAGGAACTGACAGTGACTACTGGTGGTTTACAAACACAGAATAGGGCGGTATTACTGTCAAAACAGTGGGGCATGGATGGTACTACATAACTATATACTACGTGCTAGGTAGGATTGCAGAACTTTGAACTCAAGACAGACTAAGGTTCAAATCCAGTTATTACTTACTTTTGTCTAATTTCTTACACAAATTATTTAATCTTCTAGGCCCTAGTTTCTTAATTAAAAAAAAATAATTCCCTCATACCATATAGGGGCTACCATGTGGATTATGTAGATTGTGAATATAGTGTTTTAATGTTTTCTTGGCACATGGTAGGTACTCAATACGTTTTAGTTAATATGGTAGTGATAGCTATCCGCAGGCTGAGGACTCTTGGAATAGCACATGGGTGGATGTCTTTGAGAAAGACACATATTTTTTTAAAGTCTTTGTTTATGCTTTGGGCCACATAGTTTAATAAATAGATTTATGTAAAGTGGAAGTGGCGAGAACTATGGCTCCCAGAATGAGCCAAAAGGATTCAAAGTCCCACCTTCTAAGCCTGGATCACCATAGCCTCTTTTTGCTCAGGGCCAAAAGTTCTTCCCAACTTTCATTTCCTTTCCTTTCAGGTTTTGATCTATTTATTAATTAGGCCAAATGGGAATTGACGAGCCTGAAATGATAAAGATGCTCATGATTTCAAAAATTGTTTTGGTGTGTCAGGAGTGAAAGATGCGGTGAGGTTGAACCAGAAAAAAATTGCTGTGTTAGCTTCAGCTGGGGTAGAGTCAGGGCCCTGCTCTCCCTCGGCAAAAAAGGGGGCAGCGATGGGCATTTGGTGGTTGAGAAAGTAGGAGTTTGTCTGCTTTCTCTCATCGTGTTTGGGATCGATTGTTCAGACACTAACTGGTTGGATAGCAATTTGCTTTCTTGTGGAAAAACTAACATGGCAACACCTACTGTGCATTCGGGGTTTAGAGAATCCTGTTTCTCTTGTGGCTTATTCTCCTGTGTAGTGAGGCTTCGGGGCTGCTGGAATAAAGGAAGGAAATGTGTTTCCAGGTATGAGCGATGCTCCACCTGCAACCTGTGTGTGCTTGGGGCCGAATTCTGCGTGCATCCGCAGCCGCGTGCCCTGGCTGCTGTGGGTTTAGTGCGGAGCATGTACGGTGCTCTGTGTGAACGCCCCTGGTCAGTAGCTCCTCACTCCCTGTGCTATACAAGCTGCTGGCAAAGGTAATTATGTTTAATAGGAGCTACCTTTGATGTAAAGCTGCAGAGGTGAGTAATTAAATTGAACTGCAAGCATGGGGGGGTGGCGTGCAACCTTTGTTTGGGGACGTTCGGCGGGAGTGACTGTGATTTCTCACAAGGGCAGTGTTTCTTGGGCTCAAATGTGTCACTCGGATCGTCTTAGCATCAGGAGACCCGGGAGGGATGCAGTGAGGTTGGGGTGCATACAGCTGCTTTCCTCATTCTGCTCCCCTAAATGTCATTGAAGGGGAACTCCCTGCCTCCCCCACCAGCCGCATCTGCCCTGGCTTGTGTGCTCACCTGCTCGGGGCGGGTTCAGCACTGTGCAGCTCACTGGCCTTTTACTAGTCACACCCACAGACGATCACAGCCACGGCAGTGATCAGTCCTGCCACGTGGACTGGTGGTCCTGAGATGTCTAACGTGGGTCTGCTCCGACATCAACAGCAACAACACAAGCACACAAGTCTCTTAATCCTTGAACTATTCAATTTGAGAGAATTAGTGTTGGTACAATGTCATCTCATCCTCGTGTGTGGCCATCATTGCATCTCAAAGATTATCTCTCTCTGTATATACAGGCCTGTAGATATTTTTTCTTTGTAGCAAGCATAGCTTGACCAAAGAGAAAAAATCCCCATGGGACTGTCCCCTTCCTGTCCCCAGTGTTTCTGAACTTCAACATCCAACCGAGGGAGGTTCTGTGGGGCAAAGACAGACCGTCCCCAGTGATACCACCTAGAAGTGGCCTTGACTGAGGCACCAGGATGTGCGTCAACTCCTATTGAGTCTCAGCAGCCTTGAAAGGGTTCCTATGCTCCAGGCAGAGGGAGTGTGCCATGACAGCCATGAGGTGGGTTCACAAGGTCCAGAGGAATCTTAGGAAAATCCCCTTGCTTAAGTCCCCCTGGCCTTAGGATAAAGGGATGGCCTAAACCTTCCTGCTGAAAGTATGGCCTGTGGACCAGCAGCCCCAGCAGCCCCTGAGAGCTTATTACAAATGCAGACTCCTAGGCCCCGCCCCAGACCTGCTGATCGGAATCTGCATTTCCACAAGATGCCCAGGGATCTCTGAGCACAGGGAGTTCTGAGGACACTCGTCCAGAAAGGCCTGATTGACTGCCTCCTGCCTCCCTTTTGGATACGAAGTGCTCACATTGTCTCTGCCTGCGTTCTGGCTGCTTCTGTCCGTGTCCCAGGCCCCACTGTGCCCTCCTCTTCATCTATTTAACACCTTCACCTAGTTTGTGTCTTCGCCCAAGGATCATTTGCTCAGGGAGCTCAGGCTTCTCTAAGCCTTTAGTCTGTCTTAAATCTATACTCCACCTGCTCCAGTACAGGCCCGAGAGCACCGTGTCCCTTGCTGTGTGTTCTTGTCGGAGTTGCAATTCTGTGATTCTTGGTCTGGCTGATCTCCATCCATCTCTCCTCCACGCAGACAGTAAGTCCTATGGGGGCAGGGGCCGTGTCTGGTTTTATTACCCCTCGGCCCAGAGTCTGGTGCATGGCTGAAGAGCAGAAGATATTGTCCCAGTAAACAGGTGCTACTGGGCCATAGAATGAGGATTGTCATAGACTATTATTGGCTACTCCACTTATCTCTTCAGGAATGTTCAGAAAATTTGTAAAACTTTTTTCTTTTGTTCAACTCCAGATGGTGAGAAAACCACCCCTATACTACTTTTGAAGCACTTTCCACGTATTGAGAGTCCCTCCCATTTCATCCTCACAACAGTTTAGACATTCTATAAATGAATAAACTGAGGCTGAAGTAGAGATTTCAGACTAAACAGTGAGGAATCGGCTAGGCTGAAAACCATGCTGCACTCTTAACTGCTACATTCCAAGGCCAAGAGGGCTGAGGACGTGCCATCAGGGTGGCTATCACCTTGACTCTCCAATAGGCACAAAGTTCTCTGTTCACCCTGTTGGCGCAAATCTTCCCGGGACACAACCACTTGGATGCCAAGCACTGGTCCAGGCTGTGGCAACAACAATGAGCAAGATTTAGCAGGTCCCCTGCTCGTAAGGGGCAGAGTCAATATGCATGTAGGATGCCAGGTGGGAGAAAGGGCTGGAAGGAAAAGTAAAGGGAGACAAAGGGACGGAAGAGGAGGGGGCAGAATGTGACACTGTAGGGCCCTTGCTCCTTCACTGTCACATTGCCAGCGCTTAGCTCCAACTCTGGTGCTCAGTTTGCATGGGCTGATGATTGACTGCAGATGGAATTCAGTGTTTCCAAAGCCCCAGCGGTGTTGTATAAAACAGAGCAGAGAGGACAGCCGACCTGGAGATGAGGATTTCTCGCCCTTTCGTCCAGATTATGCTTTCTCTAAACTACAGGTTTGTGGTTAGAATAATCAGAATCATCTCTAGAACTTTCAGAAACACACACACACACACACACACACGAGTACTCAGCTTATTTCTCAGGCAAGTCAGGATTTCTGGGGGTGGAAACCCAGCATGTGTTTTTAAAAATAACCCCACCATTGAGTCTGGTGTGCGTGGAAGATCGGGATGCCCTGTTCTGACCATTTGAGATCACAATACCATCTGTCATTTATTAAGTGCCTACTGTGTGTCAGCCACGTACTCAGTGGTTAACCAACCCACTATGAGAGCAGAAGATGGTGACGATGAAAACGACAGTGAAGACATCAGCTGATATTTACTGAGCCTTTGCTTTGTGCCTGGTGGTGTGCTAAGCGCCGAACATGCCCCACTCTTTCATCTTCATAAGGCCTGCGATATATCACTCATCATTATAGAAATTTCAGAGACGGTATAAATACATATCAGATATGTGTTATCTAGCGGGGGTGGGGAGCGTTGACAAATTATGGCCCATGAGTCAAACTCACCTGCTTTGTATGACCTATGAACTAGAATGGGTTTTATGTTTTTAAATGATTGGAGGGAAATTAGTTTCCTTATGTTATCTAAGTACCTACCTAACAGCTTTGATTTTGCCTTTCTTTTGCAGAACCTAAAATATTTACTATTTAGCCCTTTGTAGCAAAAGTTTGCTGGTTTCTGTTCTGGGCAAATTATCTCCCGGCTTTTTACATACATAAGATAGTCATATGCAAGATAATTTTAGATGGTACAAGCATGAGTTTTTAAATAGTTATGGTTTCATTTGCTATGTATTAGGAGAGGAGAGTAAAACTAATGCATTAAAACTATGATGTCTTGGGCACTATTGTTAAATCCAGTGTAAAGAAAAAATAAATCAATTAAATCAATTTTGACATCAATTCAAAAATAATAGTGTAAGTACTATGGGGATGAAACGAAAATCATGCAGCTGATAGAAAAGGGCTAAATACTGTATATTGGGCCAGAAGCTGGGGTGTGCAGAGGGGGTTAGTGAAAATAATGGAAGTAATTTAACTTAGGTGAGAAAAGACAGGAGATGAGGGATAACT